>JAHLJT010004567.1:26378998-26396414 GCA_031308135.1 Acheta domesticus | reverse complement strand
TTACATTCTTTACTGGCCTGGAAGAAACATAACTTTGGCTGCATCCTCTCGCGAGGGTTGCTTCGAAAACTGGAGCGCGCCGCCTGCCTTACTCCGAGAGCCATCGATTTTGTGTCAGAGTGATTCACACACACATGAATGTTTCCTTTGATACAGTCCAGCGAACATGTACTTTATGTAGCGTTGTCAGGGTTATGCAATAAAGCATACAAACTTATGGGTACGAGAGATTATTGGCTTCTGAAAGTGTGGGAGAGCTCTAAACGTACATCTCAGAGGCGTTTAGTGATAAAAGTAAGGAAGTGAAGTGAATATGGGGTTATGTACTCTTCTCACCACTATGCATATCAATGTTAAATATACGTTAAGTATCGTAATGAACCATATTACTTATTTCTAATGCACGCACAAATTGGAAGAAAACTTTTCTTTCTCCAACTATGTGAGAGGTGCTAATGGTCTTGCTAGAATCGCGAAACTCTGTAAAGGTATAAAAAGGATGAAATAACTTCACTTTTGACCCAAAAAATGCCTATATTTGATCATGTTATTTGCCTTCTCTGATGCACCACACACATGGCAAACTTTTGTGTATATTCCTGGTAAATAAAGTTATTTTACAGTAATATTCTACACTAGTTATAGCAGATATGCAAAGGCTAATTTTGTTAAAACAGTACATTTATGTAGTGTAGGAGAATGTGTTGTTGTTCTTGAGCACTGTTCGTGCTACTTTCTGAAAAACTATCTTAGATTTTCACCAGCCTTATTACTGGAGCAGGAAGAAAAAACATTTGGTAAATAACAAAATATATAAAAGTAATCTTCAATAAGCTTATTTTTAACATTTAGTTCACTACAATCTTTTACAACTAACAAGAAATTAAAAAAAAAAATTAAAATAATGGGTAAGGCACATATTATTTTCACTAGTTTTTTGTTCAATTGTGGAATGATCTGATTAAACATGTTATTTTTAATGTTGAAATAAATTTCAATTGTCTGTGTGAACGAACAATTTTAGCTCCAAAATGAGAATGTGAAGCCTGTAAATTTAACATTCGTATTTTTTATTACACATTGTTCTTTACGCTGTTCAAGCCTTGCACTTTTAGGTTGATTTTTTAAATTCCCTTGGAATATCTAGGGTATATTTCTATAAGCTACAGTTAATAGTACAGTCCCTGTATTTTTACAAAAAATCTTGATGCGACGTAGTTGGCACTGGTACACAACTGGAAGTGGAGGAAATAAAAATAATATTGTTGAATGCGAAATGCTAACTGAATGTGAAAACAGTTAATCTGTATTAATGCCAAGAAATCCCATTATACTTATTTGCCATTACAGTTTAAGGAATGACAGTTCCCTTTTCAATCTTCATTTGGAAAGACAATAAATAATTCACAAGAACAAACTTTAAAGGTAGTCACGTGCTTGATTTCTTGACCTCTATTAATTATATAATGGAATGATTCTTGAGATTAGGTCATTGATATAAAAACTTTTCAATCTGCCAACGTTTCGGCCTTTATTCAGCCTTCATCAGGGCTACAAACAGACGGATTATTTACCATATAGATACACATTACGTACCAAGATTATTTCACAATTTGCCTGATACATACAATATAAAAAGATTGTGTTATTACATACCACATGGTTGTTGTTAAAAATAGACCGGATATAAACACAAATTTGACTGTTATACATGATGTACATACATGAGGTAAGAGGGAGGAGACTTGCAAGGATGAGGTGTGAGGGTGGTGTGTGTAATATGGCGCGGCGGAAGGAATGTGTGTGGTAGAGGCTATAAGTGAATGAAGAGGATGGGGGATGGATTGTGGTGGAACCGGAAAATGGGGAAAATGCGGGAAATATGTGGTAGGCAGTGGCACTGATGTGGTTACCACATTGAATGCGGGAACCTACATGGTTAAGTTAAAATGCAAGAACGGAAAATCAATTCTGAGAACACTAATTTTTTTCTAAATGTTAAGGTTTTCTCTTAGTAATTTTATGTCCAACTTCTTTCTGTCTTAATTGATTTTGTAATGACTCACTCCATTCCCCTCCCTAGACACTTTCCCTCCTTCTCAATCCCTACGTGCCTTTCGCGCAGTATTAGATCTCACTGGGCGGGCGTTCCACGTTTTAGCTTCGACACAGAAGCTGCACCTCTATCATGCTCTACAGCGCATGAGCAGAATAATTTGTTAGTTTATTCCAAGGACCTACCAAAATGTGATTGCTCCGATATTCCAACGATTTTCCAACTGAGAGTTTCTCAAGAATTTTTATCGAAGTCCGTTACATTCAGTGACTCGTGTTCATCAATGTTATGAAATGGTCAACTTTAATTATTTTTATAACTGTCATCTTTTATAATTGTCAGTTCCCAACACAAATTTAATTATTAATTATTTTTGTTTAGTTACTTGACTTAGGAGCAAGAATTATCCATTTTTTCGATACCAGGGAACCAGAACTTGAACTTTTCTGTCGAAAATTCTTCGCTTTCCGTTAAATCATTACAATACATTTTTTCTATACTACATAAGTTTTATACGAGACAGTAATTAATATTTGTCACATACTGAAACCCGTCTAGAGGAAATTTGAATCACAAAATAGTCTGTTTAAAAAAACTGTTTTCTTTTGAAATTTTCATAAATTTTCTTTCTCTCTTCGCAACTCGGGATTCATTAGAAATATTTAATCCACCCCTGTATCTAACATATTTTCATCTTCAATAACTCTTGGCAATATCAATAGAACTGGTTGTGTTTCTTGATTATTTAGTACATAACATTTCTTACAGAGATGAAAGTAATAAACAAATTTCAAATCTCTAAAGAACAACATATTTTTTGCGTTTAATGTTACTCTAATTAGTGAATTGAAATTTTCTTAGAAAAAATCTGTTTTATGTAGTATTGAAACTGATACTTTCCCAAAACATATTTATAAAATAACTGAAATGTTTACAACATGTAAAGTTAGTGCATAAGTGAGCAACATTCATAAGAGTTACATGTGGCTTAAATGATTGTTGTGGTGCCCAATTTTGGTTTCGATTTGTGAGAACTTCGAAGTAGGCGTCATTGTTGAGGAGTCATTGTAAAGGAGTGCTGTGTTAATGACTATTTTGTTGAGCAAAATTGTACATTTGCTACCGTATTGAACAATTCTCGGCTTGTTTCTTGAAACAGCGCGTGTAGTGGGGAGGCCCTTCTAGTGACATGCAGTTAGATGGCTGTGGAGGGACTTTGAATAGACGTTTTTAATTGACGTGGACGCCTCTACTCTTCACACAACCCCAGAGAGTTGTAACAAAAATGTATCTGGTAGGTTTGAACTAAATTATTCCATAATTATACTTAAAAAAATAACAAATTTTCAGAATAAGAAACAACGTTTCAATTATTGAATTTTATCTAGATACCTGAATTTCGTACATGTTGAATTTTAAAAACTTAAATAAGGCTCAAAATTTTGTATTTAATTCGCACTAACGATCCTATCAATCACAACTTGCTAAAATCATAAATGGAATAATTAATTAACTGAAATTACTATTATCTTTTTTATTTATTTATAAAGTTACTTTATAAATGAGAGAATAAAAACATCTTACAAAGAAGAAACACTTCCTAGGAAATATAATGATTTATTCTATAAATTATTATAAAATACAGCTCATCATAATACATATTGCGTATGTAATGATTAATGATGTGAATAATTCACAGAAAAAGCTGAGAAAAGTTGTTGCATACGGAGATGGTCCATTTGGAAATGAAGCTAATATTACAAGAATAAAGTAAGATCACATTTTACATACATGAAGTACATAATCTGCCATTAAATGCTGTGGCATTGGAAAGCATTACACAAAGTGGCAACACAATTTACAGACATGTGAGATATTGAACGGGTTGTGTACGGCATCCTTGAGCCATTGTTGATTCATTTAAAATACTTAAATAAGATTCGCAACGGACATACCTCTTTGCGATTAAACTACTACATTGTGGCTGATGTTACAATGAATGAAAATTTAAATATTTTACATATATTAATATTTTGATATTTGATTTCTCTCACATAACTATAACATACAAGCGCCAGAAAAATATCACATAAATTTCCATTATAATTACATTTCTGTATAATTAACATAACATTTGGAGTATACATACAATGCACAGAGTTTTGAATTGGTTGGCCAGTTTGCACATTTATTTGAAAGCTACCACAGATCGCAAGATTTCTGACAAAAATAACATTCATTTCAAACAAAATATCCAGTATTATGAAGTCACATTATTGGAGTCTGTGTCTACTCAGAATTAAGAAACAAATATAACGCATATTTCGTTCTCAATCTTAAGGAAACCTCATTATTTGCTTCCCGTCTCAACGTTAAGCATCTGTAACGAGACTGGAAACGAGCAAATGATTATAAAAGTAGGGATAAAAATTGTGGAACGCCTCCAATTTATAATAGTCGGTGAGAACGTTGGGAATGCGCGACGCAGAGATAGCTATTCTAGTGGCATAAAGGCGGCATTGTTTAAACGGAGTGTTTCCAAACCCTTCATTATCTGCTAACGACCTCCCCAGCCCTCCGCCAGGGAGGCTGGCTGCCTGACGAGCGCGTTGAGACAAAGGCAAGCGAATCGCGCGGCAGCCCGCGGCGAAGGGCTGTCATCAGTTTAGGGATTCGGTCAACGACCCCGCGCAGCTTCGCTCCCTCCGCCCTCTTTCGGCCACGGTGTAAGAGATATAGGTGGGTTCACTCCCGGTCTAAAACTGAAGCTAATGTGAGGCTAGTTCTCACAGTTCTCGCTATGTAAGCGCTGCAAACGACTTGGGCATTTTTGGGACAAGATGGTGGTCCATTTAATAGCTTTGTAACGTCTGGTGGAAGCCACTAAATCGCGAGACGCCATCATGAATGCCCAACTCGATCGTGCGCACCGTACGGATAAGCGAGGAACTAGCCTCAAACTGGCTTCAAAAAATTTGTCCAAAAGGCGGCTAGTTGACACACCTATATATCTTACACCGTGCTTTCGGCATCGCACGGCGCACCGACTCCCTGCCCGTGTCGTTCTCGCGATACTTGGCCCCGTCTCACTCTCCTCTGTTTGGGTCAGAGTTTCTTTCTCGTTTAATTGAGCGGCCGATGATGACAATTTGTTCGACGAGGGAACGTTGTTTGAAATTGGGTGACAGTTTAAGTAATTGTTGCTTACTTGTTTGAATATTAATTACATTGAACCTGGAAGAGTTTGATTTTCTTCTTTTCCTTGAGAATTATATTTATTTATTTAACGTCGAAAGAGTTAAAAATAAGTATCAATAAGTTTTCTGGCTAACGTTTTCCCGAAGGAATTTATCTCTGGATCTTAGATGTAGGACGTTATCACGATGAAAAAATTGAAGTACAATAAACAAATTTATTTCTGATGGACCTGCCTTTTGAGTCACTTCACTGGTTGTTACGTCACCAGACTTCCTCTCCCTGAATGACATCGTCCTTTCTCTTTTAATATACCGGTTCTTGTATTCTCTCCAATCAGCTATTTGAGCATATATTACCTACTTTCAACCTGCAATTTTCTCAATTTTATAGAGAAAGCTTTTACCCATACTTATCTTCTAACACTAGCGAGTGAGCCAGGTTCAGGGAATACTGTATCACATTTCTGACACTATTAAATTGTATACACATTTCTGGCACACTATACAAAATTTGTAGAAAATATGATAAAATGCTTAGGGAATCACACTAAATCAAACATCTGGATTACATATTGAGGCATCCCAGTGAATTTAAATAAAAATAGTCCATTTCGGATGAGATATCATAAGATTAAATATTGAATGGTTAGTTTCCAACCTTCGATTTTTCCTTGCAACATCGCATTCCCCCCCCTCTTGTAATTCTCTGTGCACAGAAACCGCACCACCTCGACGCGCTGTCCGACACGAGACGCGCCTTCATCTCGCTTCTCTGCGCAGCCCAGGCCTGCAGCGCGTTATTAATTAAGCAGAGCGCGTTCGCCTGCCGGCAGTGATTACGGCGTTACATCGCTAAGCGCGCCCCGTCGCTCCCCGCCCACAGGAGATGACTGGTAGAGCGGGGGAGGAAGCAAGACGGCGAGGCCCCGGCAAGACGCAACACGAGATAGCCCACGTCCACTGTTGGTGGCTGGAGGCGTTGTTACGACAATGCCTGCCTCGCCCGCTTAGGCCCTTGCCAGCCCAGCCCCCGTGGCTATTGGGTTTCGTGCGCCCCCCCCCCCGCGTCTCGAAGCCGCTTGTCCGCAGCGCAGGGTTTGCCAGGTGCGATGCGAGCTCTCTCCCCTTCACTAGTACGAAATTTCCCCAAATAACCTCTCGGAGGAAAGAAAATTCACAAACTTTGAAACGAAAAATATTCTTCAAATTATGAACTAACGACATGATTTGTCTTTGACGATTTCATAGACTATCCTCTTAAATTCAAGTACTTCAAATCAATCAATCAACGTCCTTTAAGCTGCTCGAAATCCTGTCCGACCTTCGTTTTTCTAATGTTTCTTCTTTATTTATGTCGTTTGTTTTCCTCTTTTTGATACAAAAATTGAGAGAAAATAACGTCTGTTGTTTATTTTTTATTCACAATAATTGAGAGAATAGTACTTTTATCTGGACTCCGGATGAAAATAATTTCCTCAAAAAATCACCAAGCGTTTCCCCGTCCATTTATATTTCCCATTTTTTACCACAACGAAAAAACATCCCATCTTGGGGACAAAATTCCCCGATCCTGGCAACCCTGCCGCAGCGCGTGGCTCCGGCAGGACGCCCGTGGCCGCGGAGTGCGGATGGGGAGGGGGAGTTTGAGATATCCCGTAGAAACTTCCGTAGAGTCTGTCACCTTCGAAGACATCAACTCAAGAAGTTGCGCTCGACCACCGCAGGTTGGCAGGAGAGACAACGCCTTTCTTGGCTGTCAGCAATCGCGTGGCGTAAAGTAAGTACGGAGAGAATACTTCAGTCACTAAATCCGCTACTTTCAATTCAGTCTTATGGAGAGGACACGTTAATAAATAATTAATGTGGTACATGTCAATTCAAAGAAAATAAAGAACTTATTGTTGAGAAAATCTTGTTTTCACGTTCGTAAGAAATTGACAAAATTTTATTAAAATATCCCTAAAATGATCAACAGTTTGAAAAATTGCAAATATTTATTTCACATATTGACAAGTAAACTGCATTAAGAAAACACGAAATCCATTTCTAAGAATACTGTGAACATATTACAGGATCATCTTACAGAGTTCACCAAAAGTTAAAAGATTCGTTTCAAATTCGTGTGTCCTGAAGATCAGCCAGATCGAGAGGAGACAATGCATTTATGAGAAATCCCTGTGAACGGTTTAGCTGCTAGTGTTGTTTTCACGGTTATTTGTTGTGAAATTATTATTATTATTACACCTATAGGTACACGTATGGTCTAGACAAATGTATAGATACAAAATAAAAATGTATTAAATCGGAATTCATTTGCGGAAGTTTTGGTTGAACAAACAGAAATATGACGAATTGTGTAACCTCCAGTTTTAAAAGTTGGTTAATAATCTCCTTTCGAAGTCGAATAAAAAGTTCGCAGCAACATATTTATGTACTTCAACATTCGGTAAAGTAGGATACAGGGTCCTTAGCAATAGCAAGGAGAAGAAATATTTACGTTCCGTAATACAGATATGTATTGCAAATTGCCTATCCGCATCATCAGGCGACATCTTGAACAAAAATTTGCGTCTTTTGGGAAAAAATCAGTTAAAAACAAAATATATTAGAAATTTTTTTTAAAATTTAGATCCCAATGCGATGTACATTTATTATAATAACTTATAAGGCATTAAAATGGTGCAGTTACACCAGAAGGTGCAATGCAATAAACGTAGGAATTTAATGAAGGACATTTCAAGAATCATCTTAAATGAACATTCAAGAGGACCTGAAATTATTTCAAGAAAACATATTACAGTAATTTATAGCGAATTATTTAAACAATCATTATTATGTACGTTCAAATCTAAAGCAAACTATAATACGAACGAGGAAATTTATAATGTTCAATTTTGAGACCCAATTTGCAGTATTGTCCATTTATCGAAGAGAAGAATGTTTAACTTTCATACAATTAACAAAACAAAGTACAAATAAAATAAATTTTATTTTCCCTCGAAAGGAATTTAAGCTGAACTGAATTATGGAAATACAAAACTAGTAAAAAAAAGTCTTTAAAATCCTAATGTTTAACCGTTTATTTTGAAATGGTACGCATTAAAATTTAATCAATTATTTGTTCCACAACGTTCGTTCCGAGGTTCATGAGGCAGGAACGCGACCTACCAGACACGTGGTTGCTGTGAGAGCAGTTGGTGAAAGGAGGGCGAGGGTGTGAAGGTCGTTATCCATGTGAATCCGTGAGATAGGAAAGAAACGGAGGGGCTGGGAAGGGAGGGGAAAACAAGAGGCTGCTCTTTGCGCGTAGTCCGCAGCGCCCTTCGCATCGACATTTCGCCGGAAGGTTAACTAGTCCGTATTTTCCAATAATTACATGGGAAACTGCAGCCGCCTCTTTGTGCCCGCTCTTTGCTCGCGAATAAAAAAAAAAAGAGGAGGCTAATTTAACTCGAGCTGTCCCGAGGTGCCGGCACAGCCCACCAGGGAACGCGCGAGACAAAGGCTCTTCTGACGCTTCGAGCGACTCATATGAAGTTCTTGGTAAGTCCTTGACGCGCGCTCACTTCACACATCTCCCTTTGACGACGAGCCTCAAGGAGGTTTTATTACTTTGACGGCAAGGCGAGTGAGGCAATTTCGGCCCAACAACCATACGAGAAAAGAATGTACATCGACCGTATTGATCTGGAGCAATATTACACGATAGACGCATGATGACAGAGTTATGGAAGCCTTTACAAATGGAGTGAACGCTCAAGTTTGGGCTCTCAAAGCGTTACAATGTAGTAATAAAGATTTCGTCACAAGCAAAAGGATACTTGATATGAATCGTAATCGATACAATAAGTGTCTACACGAACAAGGAGGAATGTCTTTTTCTAGAAATACAAGAAAACAAAAGCAACCCTTCAAATGTTTGCTTTGTACACCGTAATAAACCAAAAACATGTGTTTCATCCCAAAAATAATTAAAAGCAGATAGAATTATACTTTCATTGCATTCATCATTACGAATGATTCACTAACCGCGGTTTCCAGAAACGCCCGTCAGTTGTTTTTGACGTAGTCGCATGACGAAGCACCAACAATTAATATCCACCGGAGCAGTGCTCTAGTGGCTCTGTATTCACGCGACAATGACTAAGTGCTCCTTTCGCCCTTATTATCACGCACCGGGCCGGGAGAGAGCGCGGGGGCGGAAGGGATTGGGGGGGGGGCAGTGGAAGCGCAATTAAAAAAGTGGACCAAATGAGAGAGCGGTGTGAAGTGCAGGGGGGGGGGTGATCGGCAAGAAGCACGCGGCTGCTGCGGCTCCACGGGCAGTTAACCGCCACAAAAGGACGTCCCCACTTCACCCGCCCGGGGGCCAGCAGTGCGCTCGCGGCCGCCCGGACGCGGATTAAGGGGCCCGGGATCATTATAGGGCGTAAATCATTCACGGCCGAGGTGAAAAACCGGGGCGTTTTTGAGGCGGGAGATTAAAGCGTGGGAGGTTGGAAGGGGGGTGGGAACGGGCCATCTGGTGCGGAGGGCGTCGCGGCACCGGAGGAGGAGGTGGGGGTGGGGCGGGGGCTTTGGATTAGTGCCGTGAGCGTGCGCGAGGGATGGGCGAGAGGGCGCGAAATGTGGGCGTGGCGTCGGGGAAGGGGCGTGTGGTGGCACTGCCGACGCCGCCGCTGCCCCGCAAGAGATTTGTCTCTTGCGCCGCGACGCGGTGACAGCGCCGGGTCTTAAGCTCGCGCAGATGGTGGGGGTGGGGGAGGGCGGCTGCGGATGGTTTCCCGGATTGAGGTCGCGCAGGGTTCGGCCTCGCAGCACCCGGTGGGATCTTAAAGGGTTTGGATCCCGTCCCTTCACTTGTCCTGCAGATCATATTTATGACATAGTTCGTGTTAATCTTGTATTTTACTAACGCTGATCAACGTAGTGTACACAACTGATATGTGAAGGGCAGTCAGATCTAGTTTGAAAAACATCCAAGGAATGGATTTTGATAGTGATTTTAAAGATCAAAGCAATGGCAAACCAGTACCTTCTCAATGACATGCAAGCACTCCATATAAGTGTTTAGTATCACTTTCGACATCAATTATTATTAATATATGTAATATTTTATGAAATAAACATATTTGAACTGTAATTTGTTTAAATTTTGTGGACAAATATTAACCATGGGTTCCCATCCAAAATATTCCAGTGGCCGCGTCGTAATAAATGAACGTGTATAACGAAATATGGAAAGCAAGCAACGTGAAGTGCATGGGTACACAAGGAGGGCGAGGAACATGATTTATCGTCAGGGTTGTGCCTCTTCAATGCAAACCACTTAACCCGCCCACTTCAGTGTTATTGCAGTAGCACAGCATTTCTATATTTCAGAAGATTAAATTTTAGTGAGCAATGACCATTCACTCCACAGTCTACCCCACGCGTGCGTGATAATTTTCCCGCAATTCATTTGCCCCGCGAAAACTGCTTTTCGATATTAACCAGCCTTTGAATCGAAAAGTGAATTCAAAATCGAGCGTTCGCAACCGCACCTAACAAACATGGCAAAGCACACCCGCTCGTTCTGAATGACTTGCGCGCGCACACTTTGGAGGGCTCGGGACCGCAGCACAGCGCCAATGTCCGTGAAACGCGCGCGTTTATATAACTCCCCCGGAGCGAAAAACAACTGTAGCAGGAATTCCGCCAAGCCCACGCGTGGCTAAGCAATATCCTGCAGACCCGATTGTCATATGGCGGCTGGATGCGCGCGCATCGCTGATCAGACGCTGTCGCCGCTTCATTCACGGCCGCCGCTTCGCGTTTGTTAGGAGGCGGCTAATTGCAGCAGCTGCCGCCGGCCGCGCCGCACTCGCTTTTGCGCGCTGCGCGGAATAGCTATTCCGCGCAGGCGACCGCGAGAGGGTGGAGAAAAAAAAACCTATTCCCGATAGCCAACACGTCTCAGCTGCGGCTGCCAAATAGATATTTGACCACAATAACTATAATTTGCCCCAGGCTATTACGAGTCGTTATCGAGTTTCGCTGCTTAGCGCGTTTGATAATTACCCTCGTTTGCGTCGATTGCAACAAGATACGAATTTAGTGGTGGTGCTTCGAGCGGTCATCGGTGATATATGGGTAAGAAAAGTCTAATACAATAGCTTCAGTACTTTTTCAGAACAGTACACATTCATATTGGGTCACATTAGGTACACGTTCATATAGGATGTTTTGATAGGGTCTGAAATTTTAAAAACATTTTAATACCAAATATTTCCTTAATTTCAGAATAAGTCAGTTGTTTCAGCAGTGAATAAGTAGTTACATGATTTTCAAAACGTTACAACAATTATTAATTGTTTATTTTTAACTTGTAAAGTAAGTTAGCATTTGAGGTAACTTACAATTCTTTAAAACTCAATACAAACTTAATGAAAGATAAACAATAATAATCTTTTAACGAAATTGCATTAATATTTCACAATTAATTTTAGCTTAAAAGAATTAGTATATTTCTGTTCCATGTATTTTACTCAAATATTTAATGAAGATATAAAATGAGATAACCTTAAAATTTCTTCAGCAACAATTTCATATTCTCTTTAAATTACGTTTTATAATATTACCACAATTATTTACACATTATTTTACAATTTTCACAGGTGGAATGAGGCAGATCATTATAACGCCTGAAAGGGTCTCGACTCTTCTAACGCATTAGGAGAGTGCCCCAAATATAGGTTTTCTATGTATAAAATCAAACCGTTTTGATCCCTTTTATCAAAAGAGACCGAACCCATCATCGTGTTATGTTTCATCCGATAACCCAATAGCCACGTAGCACGGAGTTTGTCAAAGCACGAAAAAAGGCACCCAAGACCGGAATGTAATACCTGATTTCTCGTGCAGTATATAGAAGCGAAAGATGAAAGGAGGCAATCCGATGCCGCCTGCCTTTCGGTGGAAAGATATGTTTCCAGCTTTCTCAAAGAGCCCACATCCGACGCAGCGCGCGAAGCCGGAAATAGGGCACACGAAAGCGAGGCAGTTTCCGCTCCTGCCAACGGCACAGGTCAACGGTGGGAGCTGCGTTATCTGCAGTATTTTGCTGATGTTGCTGAAGGTGATGGAATGTAACTTGGGAAGCGATGTCGCGTAAAATTGATTCAACTCTGATAGTAAGAATTATGTTCCTTTACCATGAAAAATAATGATGTTAAGACAGAGGAAACTGAGAATCAATAATGTTTGTAGTTATATGTCAATTTTGATGAACAAAATAATTTGACAGGAAACATTTGTCATTTTATGTGTTGAAAGGTCATGCACGTTTTTGAGAGATTCGTTGAATTCGAAACTTGAGGTAGCATTCCTACCCTCCTTTTGACCAAAAATTAATTGGGAATCAATTTATATTACCAAAATCTACTTTATGGGACCGCCGGATTTACTTCCTTTTCTTAGGGAACCGACTAACTAATTATATCTCCCTCTCCTGATATCAAATCTGCAATCCTGTGGTCAGGAAGCTATTTATGACAGTATTATATAGACTACAAGACCTAGCCTGGCGGCAAAGGCAGCTGAGGACACGGGGTCGAAGACTCAAACTCTGGCACGGGTAACGACATAGAGACTTCGCGCTGCGTTCTGTGATGTCTTGTTTTTTCTGGAAGAGCGCTCTCAAAGGGAAGCCATGTGGATGGGGCGCATTCGGCCGAAGGATTACTCCCGTAATCCTCGCTTCAGGACGGGATCCCACCCGCGCGGTCGCCATATTTTCGCGGAATCTTTTCTTCGCTTTTTTTTCCGTTGCCGTCACCGCTTCGTGAGTTGGCAGAGGAACAACAGACTGAAGTATATAGTGGCAGAGCTGAAGGTATGGGCTTTGCAAATTTTGGGAAGATATTGTGAACTTTTCTTTTTGTCCATGTTATTAACTGCATCCTATATTTAAAAATCGTATCATTCGCAAGCAGAATGAGAAGCCTGATTGGATCTGACTGACATATTAACATTTTAATTAGGACATACTAATTTACATGCGTAACTTTCCAAACCATCTAAGCAATGTAAACTAAGAATAGTTTTACAAAGAGCTATCGGAAATTAGAGAGAAATACTAATATCTGTAGTTGGAGAATACTTGTACATATATTTTATAATTTTAAATGAAATTCACTGCAAAAAGTCAACAACTTCACACAAGAAATTTTGAAAAAGTAATTTACGTAACGTGTAGTAAAAACGTATTTTTTCTCAAGTAACATGATTTTCTTTCGAATTATCTACAGAATCGCGGAGCTTCTATTGATTTCTGACTTTTAGTGGAGAGTAATCTGGTAGTCGTGTAGTGGGAAATCATTCATAGAATTTCAATAATAATGAGGAACATCTGAACGAAATACCCCGTTCAGTCCAATTTTTTGAAGAGATTTTTTGCGTGCACACAAATTGCATTTGGAAAAGCTTAAACCCTCCGTGAAGCGTAGTCATATGAACTTACTTCTGAGTGCAGGTGAAAACAGCTTGCATAACCGCGTTCCTCCGAAAACTTCTCTCTTTTCGAACCTTGTTTTTCCTTTCCACGAATTGCACAAGAGCTTCCGCTTGAGTTGCGAAGGTAAAAACTCCTGCTCAAGCTCCGTCGGCAGAGAGAGAGAGAGAGACATTAGGGAGAAAGAGAGAGAAGGGGAGAGATTAAGGGGAGAGATTAAGGAGAAAGAGAGAGCGAAAGAGAGAGAAAGAGAGAGGGGAGAAAAGGAGGGAAGAAAGGGGAAGAGGAAAGGGAGGACACTAGTACAGTGGTTGCGAGATTGACAAGGCCATCATCAAAATCACTACCTCTTCTGAAACGAACCCTATCCATTTCAGCTACCCAAAGAATGTTTGAATATAATACGAATGAGAACGTAAATATATGAACGTGAATATTATTGCTGCAAATGACACCTGTTGTATTTTTGTTTAATTCAGAGTGACATTTTGATATATCCACCGGAATATTTTTTAAGGTAATTATTCACACATAAATAGAAACCAATTGAGATTCTTTGGTCAAGGCTTGATAAATTTCCTACAAAGCAATGGAAATTATGTGCTTTGTTTTTATTACTTGTACTTTTCAAGTGTATATTTTAATATCATAACATGAAATTTTCGCCACCTTCTCATGCAAATAAATGAAACAGATGTATTATAATCGCAAGTTTTCTTGAGCCCTGGAATACGTTCCCCAACTCCTTTACTAACAGTAGTTGAATTGTGCATAAGTAATAGCAACGAGAGTTGGTGAAAAATCTGATGACCAAAACTGTTCGATCCCGTGTAATGAACTATTTTGCGTTGAAATGTGGTCCACAAATTTGATATATCGGTCCTGGTGTCCTGGTGTCGAAATAACCAACCCTCCCTCTCCTATCGCAACGTGCAAAATAAGAGCTCAAGAAAACTTGTGCGAATAATACTAGAAAACCTCACAAATTCGAACGATAAAATACCCATTAATAACAATGAACTACTTGAAATGACACTGCAAATGTGTCTTTAAGATTTCCGTGAAGACCATGGACACATTAGTATTACGTGATATGATGATATTCGTTCAGATGTCTCTGATTATTATTGAAATTCGATGAATGATTCCCACTACACGTTTACTAGATTTCTCTCCACAAAAAGTCCCGCGATTCTGTAGATAAATCGAAACAAAATCGTAAGTTATTTGAGAAAAATTACGTTTTCACTACATGTTACGTAATATGCGTCACGATCATGTCACGGGAGGTGCGAGTGACAACCATTTGCGCGTACGACGATCGGTGGCACGGGCGAGTGGCGGTTTCCCTGACGGGAGAGCGAATGTCGCTTCGCGGGCCCGCGCCCTCCCAGCAGTTCCCCTTTAGGGCGTCGCCTCGGCGGGCAGTCATTAAGGGCGCTCCCCTCACAAAAGTAACCCGCTTCGCCTCGCGAGCCTGCTGCAGTGCCCTGTATTAGCGCGGCCCTTTCCCGCCCTTTGGGCCCCGGCGGCGGACGGCTAAGGGCGGGGCATAAAATTTTATTTGGAGGTCCTGCTGGCTTCGCCCACTACAGGAGGCCGTTTCGTCCTTTCGTTCTGCTGCCAAAGTGCACCCATCCATCCGTTGCAATGTCGGTGTTTTTCGTTTGCTTCGCCTTTATTAATCGCTTTTCTTCTAATCCATCAAATACTCATACTTTTTATTTTTTATCTGCGATTACATTCCACACACATTTCCTATTTGGGGCAATTTGTTACACGTTCTCTCAAAAAAGTATTTTGTCTCTTCAATGTATCTACTCTTATTTATAGTTATTAGCCACACCTTATTTGTATATTTATCAATGTTTCAGAATGCAAATGAAAAACATTATTTAATAATCTCAGCTACAAGAACCTCTCCAAAGATTTTCAGAATTACAACCGTATCTTGCCTTTACAAATCGTCCCTATAACTTCGCTGGCAATTTATTCGGGCAAGCGCCTTTTCAAAAACTGATTTTTATATCAAGCTGAATAAATTTTCAACTGACGCTTTTAACTTTTGGGTCAAAATCGCACTCGCAAATGCACTGAATCATTTCAACGCATCAAAACGGTCGCTTTTATGTGCGGTGTATTAACTCTGCAGTATGTACTTCGTATGAAAAGTTCAAAAATAACTTCTTAGCAGCATTGAAGTATGGAATTCGTTGGAATACACATTAGACTCATTTAAAATTAACCTTTTCACTGCTGGAAGGTCATCGTTTTACATCAGAAGGTAGCTGAATACCGTGGCCACAGTGAGTTATCACTCTTTATTTATCTAGAAAATATTTGCGCACAGTAGATGGAAAAATCGCTTGCAGCTGAGCCATCTTGATTCGCTTTCATTGAATGTATTTCACGGTATATAATATTCTGTGGTATCGTTGTGCTTAAATAGAATTCTGCCGAAGGAGCAAATGCGCACAAAGGCAGTCAAGTGCGCTCGTATGCTGGGTGGGTGGGCGGGGGGGGGGGGAGGGGGTGCGCAGCGGGAGTGCAGGTGCGGCGAGCGCGCTCCAAGCGAAGTCTATTTGTGGCCGGGCGGCGCTATCGCGATGGGCTTCAAAAGCTCGCCGGCGCTCGCCCACCGCGCACTGTTTTCCGCTGCGCTCTGTCCGCCTGCCCACGCCGCGCCGCAAGCCCCGCTCCGCGCCCTCCGCCACTCCACTCGCGCACTCCGCCTTTCGACGCTCCCCGCTCCTGCCACCACCCGCTGCCTCATACTCTTCGCTCCCCGCTCCCGCCGTTCCATTGCCCGCTCCCGCCGTTCCACCCCTCTCCATTCCAACTCCTGCCACTCCGTTCCCCACTCCCGCCACTCCATTCCCCACTCCTCCCCGCCACTCCATTCCCCACTCCCGCCACTCCATTCCCCACTCCCGCCACTCCATTCCCCACTCCCGCCACTCCATTCCCCACTCCCGCCACTCCATTCCCCACTCCCGCCACTCCATTCCCCACTCCCGCCACTCCCTTCCCCACTCCCGCCACTCCATTCCCCACTCCCGCCACTCCATTCCCCACTCCCGCCACTCCCATTCCCCACTCCCGCCACTCCATTCTCCCCACTCCCGCCACTCCATTCCCCACTCCCGCCACTCCATTCCCCACTCCCCCCACTCCATTCCCCACTCCCGCCACTCCATTCCCCACTCCCGCCACTCCATTCCCCACTCCCGCCTCTCCATTCCCCCCTCCCGCCTCTCCATTCCCTACACTCCCAGCCTCTCCATTCCCACTCCCCCGCCTCTCCATTCCCCACTCCCGCCTCTCCATTCCCCACTCCACTCTTCTCTCCATTCCCCACTCCCGCCTCTCCATTCATCACTCCCGCCACACCATTCCCTACTCCCCCCACTCATCTCTCTATTCTCCACTCTCAGACACTCCATTCCCGGGTCCCGCTTCGCTCGCTTTGACTTGCCATCCTCCCATTTTTTTGATTCACCCAGCGCATGCTTCACAGTCCGCTCCTCAACCCTTACATTCTCCGTTGGTCTCAGTTCTTCGATCCGTTTCCCGCCCCGCCCCTTTCGTCCACTCTCTCCGTCTCTCATTTCCGTTCCCCGCCCTATCTCATGCGCCACGCCTGCTGCTTTTTTCCCCCGCATAGTTTCTACC
>JAHLJT010004567.1:26285424-26378898 GCA_031308135.1 Acheta domesticus | reverse complement strand
ACATCGAACATGTCTGGAATATGATCGATCTGCAACTTGTTCGTTCTGGTTCCTCCTGCAGCCACTGTCATTGCTTTGTGGTTACACATACAAACCGGGAGGAAGTGTGTTGCCCAGCAGCACATCGAAGCTCTCATTGAATCGATGCCATGACGTCTAGAGACTCTGATAGTAGCACTCGGCGGCATCACACTCGTACTAAATTTTCGAAGGTCAATATGCAAGTTAAGAGAATGGAGCAGGTTTCATTTTCGTTGAAAAGCTTATTGTTCGAAAATGGCAAAAATTCAAAATGTTCTCGGCGTCTTCCTACAACTCCAATTATGAAGACAGATATTTTTCCTCTTACGAAATCTGTTTCTTAAATATAGATTCTGAAATATGGTCATGAACAATTTTTCGACAATGTGAGTAGTTTTCGCGTAATTTTGCGTGAAAGTACGAGCGAGAAAGCATGTGCTGTTTTAGCACCACTAGTTTCCACTTGGAATCTTCTGCCCAGTCCTCGTTTCCTCGTGCGGTAGTCCTGGCTTTGAGAACCTTAGGTCGTGCTGTCCGGCAACTGCTCGGCACCTTAGCAAAGTTCAGTTTGATGTAGCGCCCGTGACCTTTGGAAACTGCACATGAGTGCCCACTCGGAAAAGTAAGGAGAGAGATTCACCGAGAATTTCCAGAGTATCGAAGCCAACGTGCGCGTTCTTCTTTTCCATTGTGAAGGGTTTCCACGGCCACGGACGTCGTAAACCTTTTAGCCGCTCATTCGCTCTGGCCCCGCTGGCCGCGCTGGTGGCTTTGATGCTGTAAGAAGCTTGCCCTGCTTCTATCTGGAAGCTCATCCATCCAGAACAGACGAATGCTCAAGAAGATCGTGTTTTTATATTTTAAAACATTAAGACAAATAATTCAAAATAGGAATTTATGTCAAGACTGTAATTAATTCTGAGTAACAAAGTATAAGTAAATATCCATATTATTATTTGTGCCTTATATTTTTTGCTACTTAAATATAAATGTCATTTCGTACTTTTTAACGTAATTTTATACACAAATTATTAAAATTACAAAAGCTTGCAACCTTTGTAGTTCTAAAACATTATTGTATTATTTCATGAGTACTTATTAAGAAATAATTTATTAATGTTTACAATACTTTCTTACATTTAGTGCAAACGTCAACATTTTGCGCGTGAACTGTTCTATTCCTTTTTAATTTACTGGTTACCCTTCATTGGGTCAGAATAATTCCAATCACCAACCTCCAGAATAGCGATTCTCGGAGGTATTAATTTTCTTCGTTGGTTAATGTTGGGTGTTGAAATTTGGATGTTTATTTTTCTTTCAATTTGTCAGCGTAACAAAGCGTTTTCCAAGGCCTTTATTCAAGACATTATGCTTAATCACACATTGCACTTACTCATGAATATTTGATAGAAAGCAATTTATTTAGACGCCCTGCCTGATAACAGCTGCAACTGTAACCCTTAGAAGTGAATTATGTGATATGAAAGGTAAAAAGACAAGTACTAATACCCGTCCCCACTGTATCTCCACCAAATTTCTACCCAGGTCTACTGTTCAACATCATTATTATTAAACTGATCATTCATGGTACACAATAATTAAATTTCAGGTTTAGGATGTTGAGATTAGTGTTGCAAGACGTGTCGTTTGTCCATTTTCTTAAATTCGTTGCGTCGCCTTTTATGCCATACGTCTTTACTCCTTTTTGGGCGTTGACCGTAAATACATTAGTATTCCTCCGTTATTTGGCGTTTGTCTCTTAACGTCGCAGTCAGTCGATGCCTTTATCCGTTCGGCCTGGGACTCGGCGCAGTTGGAAACAAGGGTTCCCAGTCGATCACCCATCGGCGAAGACGTGTCTCGAATTGCTTAACTTCTGTGGTTTCATTAAGCGTACTTAAGCTTAATGCCGGCAAACTTTGCCGGCATTTCGTACTCGCTCGAGATTTTTAATCCTCGGATGCCGTAAGTTCAAGTGACCTGCGCTCTCTGTGGGCTCATCCACAGGACGAAGCAATTATCCTGACGACTTCCCTTCCCCCTTGAGAAAGATATGGGTGTTATGACATTAGCTACAGCGTTGAAAATCAATATAAACATGGGATATATTAAATGCTAATAATTAATTTACTACATATAAGCAAACTGAATGAGTTTATGAAATTTAATTAGTAAAATGTTTTACAGATTTCTTTTTGAAACATTTGATCAGAAAAATGTTGAAATTCATTCCAATTGAAGTTGCTACTTTGTCTAAAAATATGTTTTATCAGCTGCACTTTATAGTGTTTTTGTTGAATTTCCACAGAAATACAAAACTCTCTCCCGTTTCCACGGTCTTAAGTTTAACCGCACTTTTAATTCCAATTGTTTCACATAATTTTTACGTTGTATTTACATGTTTGAACTTTGTAGATTTTCAAATTTTGCATTTTACTCTCGAAATCGTGACTCAACGTGCGGAATCATAAGTATGGAGCTTCAGACGCTCGATTTTCTCAGCAGAGTGCTTTTCATTAGCGACATCAGGATTAGTGAAAACTGTACTGACCTGTCATCTATCGGATTTTATTTGAACTCCCTTGGCGATCGAGTGAAATCGTCTTTACTTTCAAGTACAGTGCTCTCCTTTATACTCTTGTTTGGCCCTCTGTGCAACTCCGGTTGTAAAGCATCCCACGCTCTTGGCGGAATCGACTTTCGCAGGCCGCTGTGAAAATGAGAGCGTGGGATGCCCACCGGGCTACGGCAAGTTCTGTGCTTTCGACTGGTTCTGAGCTCCTTGAGCCTTTTTTTGAGGCCTTGAGCAGTTCGCCTACCTTTTTACATCTTTTAGTTCTCTTTGTTTGAACACAATACTTCTTCATAGGTCACTCCTGCCCGCAGTATCTCTCATCGAGGTGGACATTTTTTCTTTGGGATCATTTCTGATCAAAATGCCAAGTATGTTGCAAATATGACTAGACTCCGAATTTAAAACGCACTTTACTCACAGGCCATTATCGCATAGAAATTTCTAATTAATTATAGTATGTTGCCATATCTGATAGTCTGAATGGAAGCGTAAAGTTCGATATTTTCTTCATGTATTCGTTCTTTCAGACTCCTTTTCAATGTGCATAAAATAGGAGACCCAAATGATAGATTTATAAGGGTTTTCTCAAAAGCAAACAAAATAACAAATGATAAATAGTAGTTTTGAAAAAGCTTGTGTTATAACTTGTTATTCAAATTGTCTTGTGTTGATAAACTGTTCTGATAACATACAGAAAATTACTGTTTTTAAACCTCCAGTAACAACTCTTGCAACGGTTGCAAATAATCTCAAAGAAAGAAACTAAACTAAAATAAATAAACTGTACAGTTCTTAAAATAGACCTTTCAGCAATTGAAGTAAAAACCTCATCATCACATATTTTGCTGAAACACAATTTTATGTAGTAATGTAGAGCAATGAGTAAGATAATGGTTAAAGAACTTTTAGCAAATTAGCCTGTCAGTCACTGCAACTGCTCATTTATTAATAATTCACAACTCGAAGGAAAGTAGTCACTAACTGGTCTTTCATAAACCATAAAGTTATGGAATATCAACAGTTTCCACCCCATACTGCTCAACCAAGCTTTCTGTTTGCACGCGAATGTGTGTACAGTCCCAGACACACCTTTCTCCAACAGCGCAGTCCACTGCCACCGCCCCCGCCACATAAGCCTCTTTGTCGCCTGGAGGGCGAGAGGGCGCGGGCGACGGCCGCGGACGCCGTTTGGGCGTAAGCCGCACTCAACCGTTGCGCAATGACGCCGGAAAGCGAAGAAGCTTCAGTGTCAGGGCGCTTATCTCAAGGGAAGGTCCTGCGTCGCCCTCGCACGCGTTTCGTTGGCTTACGCGCTGCCTCACAACAGGGACTTTCGAGGAACACTGTTTTATGAACAGATAAAATTGAAAACTTGAGCTAAAATTATGATCGCTCCCGCCCGACACTGACATTGCACCGCCTAGAACAGCGACTGCCAATTGGACAAGAAAATGATGTCTCCGAGATAAGGCACTCGGAGAAGCAGTTCGAGCGAATGGGGAAGGGAAGGAGGGGTAGACGGCGGTCGCCGGTACAGTGGACCTTTGCCGGTGTTTCAGGCAACATAAGTGGGAAAACATGTACGCCCGTTAATTTTCTTTCTGTTAAGGAAGAAAAATTTCCTTTTTGTAGATACTGGAACAATGGCGAAGTGTTTAGTGTGTTCGAAGAACTGCAGTATGTTAAAAAGTCCAATCTACAAATGTATTAGGTAGCTTTGCGACCCAGAGAAATCTGCGAGATTAAAATTAATTCTGACAATTGGCATTGTTCGCAATCATGTGATAAGTAAAGGAATTTATAGATTGAAGATTATGGAAGAGATATTAAAAATCACAAGGATTTACAACATTCTTAAATAAAACTGTACATAAAAAACATCAAACCTGGATCCAAATTCTCTCACGTGATCCCTACCTGGTACCTACTTGTTACATTAATTATTGTTTCACAACAAACTATTTCTTTATATTATGTACTATTATATAAAATATTATTGTCCTAAAATGTGAAAATTGTCTTTTCCAAAAATATTTATCTATTAGAAGAATGGAAGTGGAATTACAATACTCTTTATGATAAAGAGTCTGATATTGTTTTTAGTTGTGTAATAATGTATGTACTATTATATAATGCTTCATATTGTTATTGAATTATAAACACTTTAAATAATAATTACCCGTTAAAATTATAGTTATCGATTTTCCAAGTTAAACATTTCCCCTACTTCTGTGCAATCATTGGAACACTGCGCTTGCCGCCGCATCTAACTCTGGCCTTTGCTCGGCGGATCTGCTTGGAGCAAGAGAGCAGATTTCGTGACGTCACAGCATTGAGTTGGCAACCACTGGCATAGAATGTCCCGCCCAGTTACGTCAGAGGAAAGAGATAAGAACATCTCGGCTTTAGAGTTGTAATGTGCGTGTAGAATGAGTTAGTTAATATGTATTGTTCAAAGGGGCTTCGACAAATTAGATCATTAGTCTCTTGAGTGTATCGTATTTAATAATCAAAGAGTTAGCGGTATTCCTGTCTCGCTGGAAGTGAGATCTTTTACGCCCTACACGTCAGCATACTCCCCCCAGGTTTATACTCCAGCAGGGCACCTTCCAAGCCGGGACAAACTGAGCTCCCAAGTGGCCTCCAGATGTGAAGTACTGTGGTTCAAGTAAATGTGTGTTTGGATGTAAGTGGAGAGAGGGTTTGAGAAAGGAGAAAGGTTGAGAAAGGAGAAAGGTTGAGAAAGGAGAAAGGAGAAAGGTTGAGAAGGAGAAAGGTTGCGAAAGGAGAGATAGCACGCGATTTGTGACCCGTAATTACTTCAAACCTAATAATTTTACTTTTGTCATTCATCTTCCCCCAGGATGAACAACATTGGAAGAAACTGTAGCAATTCGAACTACCACAAAATTGACAGCATTTGGTCATTCATGTATATCTCAGTTTAAAAAAGTATACCGCATATTGAAATCGTAATAGATCGTATAAACATTTTAAATCCTAAATACAAACAGCCAATAGCCTGAGGCACAGCAGAGAAAGTTCTAAAACTGTGCCCCAATCGGCAGGAGCAAGGTGTTTAGCGCAGCTGACAAGGCAGGGCCTCCTGCCGCCTCGACGCCCCCCAAAACAAAAATTGAAGACGAGCAGCGAAGCGGAGGCCAGGAAAGCAGATGGCGTGGCTTTGGAGAAAGGCGCGCTGGAAGCTTTGGCAGCGATGCAGACAATTCGGGCGAAAAGGTTGCGAACTGACGGAGGTGTGCACTTGCCGTTTTCGCTTCCGTTGTCGTGAAAACATGAAGGGAGGGAGTATGCGACGGGAGAAAACCAGGACTGGTTACTAAAAGTGGTTTATTATGTGCCCTTGTTGCAAGTACACGATTACATCCTAGAATCGGCTACGCAGCCCAGCACTCAGTCGGTCGTCGACATGAGGAAGGGTGGGGGAGCGGAGGCAGGCAGCGTCAGGAGGCGGCGAAGACAGATAGGCTGGCGGCGAGTCGCTCGGTTTTTGCACAGCGTCGATTCCCGCCTTGGTCAACCCGAGGGCAACTGTAGAGTGGAATGCCGGCGATCACTACCACGCTCACGAAGAGCGAGAAACGAACGACGATTTCTATGGACGCACGCGGTCCTTATATTCCGCTGTACCATTCCATCCCTGCGTCAGCGAGGGCGTCGTTGCGCTCGTTCGGGGGCACACATACGGGTGCGCGGGTGACGAGCGGTCAGCATGCACATCTGGAAAGCATGCCGTCTCGACGGCGGCAAGATTTTCAACACTATAGCTTGTCTCTTAGGTCGAATTCAGTCACTGTCTGGAGAAAAACTTCTAGCGGCCGGCTGCTCTGATCGACATTTTTCCGTGGTTTCTCTCATCAGTACCAAGCGAATGCCGGAGTTGTACCCTAACAAACGGGCCACGAACCGGGCGCGATATTTCCTTCCTCTTCCTTGTCCTATCCTCACTCCTTACACATACACTCACACTAACAAGCCTTACACTTCCACGCGTACCGGGTGGCCGGGCGGTGGCTTAAAGCTTGTCGCGGCTGGGTTGGTGCCCCGCTGGTGGGAGATACTTGGTTGGAGAAAACCCCGGTAGTCGACGGTAGGTCCGAGCCAGATCTCACCATTCAGCGGGGGAAATCATAGCTACCTCCCGACCAAAACACTTACGGGGCTAGTGATCTCAATAGTTGACGCCCCCAGAATCACTAACAATCATTCAATCATCATCATGGAAACTATGGCAGCGCGGCCCGGGCGGAGGGCGAGCGGCGAGGGTGCAAGGGGGCGACGCTTCACCACACCGTGGCTGCAGCAATTCTCTCGAATATATCGATCGATCGGCTTGGTTGGATCTGTGACAATTTCCGTTGCCGCTACGGCGTCGGTGTCCTATGGATTGTGTCCCGACCGTTGCAGATTAGGCTACATAGCTACGTCGAACTCAACCGCTGCAGCGCGCTGTCTGGAGTAGAATGGTAGTACACAATTGCTTTGACCGGTTGTTTTCCGTAGTTTCTTCGATCAACGCCGGGCGAATACCGGAGCAAAACCCTAACAATGGGCCACGGACCGCACGCAATCTTCCCTTCCTCATTCTTTCCCCCACTTCTCTCCGTACACACACATACACTTTCACTTACTGCTACAGCGTCACTGACGGAGGCTGTGCTAGGGATTGTCTTCCGATGGTTGCAGATTAGACTACATAGCTACGTCGAATAATAGCACATAGTTGCTTTGAGCGGATGTTTTCGTGTTTTTTTCGATCAATTTCGGGCGATTGACGGAGCAAAACCCTAACAAATGGGTCACGGACCGCACACAATCTTCCCTTCCACATCCTTTCCTCGCCTCTCTCTTTACACACACACTTACACGCACTATACCGCGGCGAGTGTTGGGAGCTTCGAGCTCGCGGCGGTTTGCCTACTGAGTGAGAAACCTGAAAGCTGGAAACCTCGCAAGTCCACAAATTTACCTGCGAAAACCCTGTAACTTGCAAAACCTCTTAAGTTGACTCCGAATCTTACATTCCAGCGACAGAGGAACACCACCACCTCCCAGATTCGAATAAGCACTGCACTCACGGGAATAATTTACTACAATACATTGATTTTAACCACTGAATCGCACTTGGAAATCAATCACTCCATTGTACACCTTCGCAGATGCGAAATTGATGTCAATTTTTTCAAAAGATCAATTCTTCAAAAATATCGTTGTTTTAAACAGCTATGTATTGAAGTCGATGTTTTCTAAATATCGATGTTTTGTATTCGATGTTCCATATTTTCGACGTTTTGCTCATGAATGAAAAATGCTAATAATTCCAATTTTGTAAAACTTAAAATATGAAATAGTAACTGATGGTACCACTGCGTGATCGAACCAAACTAACATTATAAGCGGTTATTAAACACACTAAGATTTGTAGCTACCCGCGATGAAAATAGCAGAGATGAATCTGATGCCCTGGTATTTCCTTCGTCTTTACCAGTATTTTGCACATGGAGGCGATTTTAACTTTGTTTTCTGTTAAATTTTAATTATAAATTCATATGTATGGCAACTGGCAAATGAAATTTTGTTACGTAAGAATTTGATGTTAGAGGATACTCAACCTACATTAAAACATCGATAGTTCAAAAATACATCGTTGGGTTTTGGGCAATGTATCATGACCATCAATGTTTTGATTTTCAACATTTGATTTTTGGCAACATCGATGTCTTGTTGTCGATATTGCATCACTACTTCGCAGTCATATAACGTATTTGTGGTAAAGAGGGTGTAGAGTTCAAATATTAGCTGAATGTAAAAACAATTTGTCATTGTTTTATAGTTCAGTTTTCTCTACACAATCACAGTTATCAATTTTTCCCTTTCCAAACATCACATTTTTCGCCATTTTCTGAAATGAATGTGTATTTCAACAGCATCATTTGAAGCATTGGAAAATAACGTGTATTCATTTAGAATACAATTAATTTAAAGAAGTGCAACACAATGCAATAAATGTAAAAATGAGGAATACAAAACAATTGTATATGTTACTCTTCCAATTGTCAATTATTTATCCAAGAAATTGGTTTAACAATGACTATAAGATGATGATAGTAGTATCCCACCAGAATGTATTTGAGAAGTGTGAAGGTATCGGTCAGATATTTACATTAACTATCTCTGGCGAATATTTTAATAAACGGTTGACTACTAATGAATCGCCGTTGTGGTCCTCAAAATATTCCAAAAAATTGTTAATTAAGCTGTATCTGGTGCATTCACAACTGAACGTTCCATGGTGAACCACAGTCCTCTAGTAATTACAGAATACATTCACTCAGAGCACAAGCTATGGTTCAATCAGATTTCAGATTAATTTTCAAAAAAGGTTCCCTGCAAATGATTTTCTAGGTAATTGCACGAGAAATCTTTCAACTATTTTTTCGTTAGGGATACTAGATTTGAACCATAGAGTACTCGTTTCACAAACAACCATTAAACATTTTTCACAGATTCGGAAACTCGTATCATGGCGGTTCTGTTTTTATCTCATCACAAACGAATGCTTCAAGTATTGAATTTTTAAATATATTATTTTCTGTGTTTTACCCTGAGAATACAATATTGTTACATATCATGTACTGTAACAAATACAATAAAATATTACGCATTTCTTCTCATAAAATAATTATTCGGAACTTATTTTTACTTTAAGAGCATTCATGATACTTTTCTGAAGACTATATTATTGATATATTACTCCGTTTTAGCTGGTGTCGTTAAATAGAATTGTATCATAATTATTATTAACATAAATATTATTATCAGAAGAACTAAAAAATTGATAACTATGCCAAATTGAATTCGAATTGTTTAGAATTACGCCCTTTGCTCTAAGTCATTGGTGCTTCCTCTCTTTTCCTTCTTCAATGATTGTTTTTGTTTTAGGGCGCGTCATTAGTTAGAGTCATTTGCTTTTACACCCAACATTTACACACTTCACTACCACAAACGTTGGGAAGGCCAACGAGAACAGTATGTTTGATGCATATTATTAGAGACCGGATTTTTATGTAACTACATGTCTTTTGTCTTTCTACTTACCGTTCTCAAAATTGTCATCTTGGCGAATCATAGCCCTTGTAACACAATATCGAATTTTTTCGTAACATATTTTTACATATTTAGTACTATATTACATATTTTACATATTTTGCTGTTTTCACAATATTTTTCTTATTTTATCGATTTTCTTCAATTTAATTCCATATTTTTTATGAAAAGTTGTATTTTTATAAAAAATCAGCATTTTCCCTACGTTATTAGGAAAATTACGTGTCCAAATTATCATTGACACCGCGTTTTGTGATCTATAACTTTAATTCCCGAGAAAAATTTGCAATCGCCGACGTTTAAAATTTAGATGAAGATGCTACAGTGTATGTTTGCTGGTCGTAGATCTCGCCAGTTTGTGCGATGGCTTCTATTGCGATTAGTCTGGCTGCTATCTACGGTCCTGGATTACAATAGATGACGCTTTTACTACTGACGACAAAGTCGTATGATGTAAAGTGAGAAGTTTTTCTAAATGTAATTTCTTGCAATGTAAATGGTTTTTAATTAAAAATTTTAATATTACATATTTAAACCGATTTTACATATTTATTACATATTCTTACTGTTTTCATGACACATTTATGTACATATTTTGACGTTTATTACTACATATTATTCCGGTCTCTAGATATTATATACCGAAGAACGGCGGTGTTGCTACCTCTCCGAAACGTGTATTCCGGTGTCGACCTGCAAGTTGGCTTGCCGTTTCCTTCTCAGAAATCTTTACTTGCAGGACATCACCGTATCCGGGTCAGACTCTATGTTCCCGTTTGGCCTCCCGTTGTTTTTGGTAGTGGACTGTGTAAGTGTTGTGTGTAAAGGGAAATGGGGAATAAGGATGAGGAAGGAACGACCGCACGTAGCAAATGTTCTGTTTGTTACGTGCGATGATCGGAGCCTGGCTATGATCGGAGAAACCACTGAAAACTACTGATCAGAAAAGCCAGCTTCTAAAGTGCTCCTCGATTATCCTGATTTCGACGTATCTATGTATTTAGCGCGACGGCCCGTGAACGGGCTCAGGCCTATTGGCGACGTCCCTGCCTCGCGGTCATGGGTTAAGTGGTGTACGTGGGGTTAGCAAATAGACAACCTCACGACATATTCTCAACCTGAGAAGTGAATTTTCTCATAGTCTCACAGTACTGGGGTATTGCAAGGAAAACGCACACTATAGTCTTGCCTCAACCAGGAATCGAACCCTAGGCTGCGTAGTGGAATGCGAGCACGCTGTATTTCGACGTACTTATGTAATTTGAGACTAAAAAACCTCGCCACCGTCGGGGCTCGAGCACTAGGAGTTCCTGGTCAGAGCCCTAGCAGTGGCAACAGTTTTTCCTTGAGGCATTCGGCCGGCTTTTCTCTTGACGAATGCTTAGTTCCCGACCTACTATTACTATGTACTTGGCCACCGCCGCCTCTTTCCGCCCTCGCTGCGCCCCAAGGAGGTTCAAGAGAATCAATAAATCTGCAGAAGCGTGCGCCTCTTCCCTCCGTCTGCGCGCAACTTTTGCGCCCCGACGCATCCCCAGGGGGCAGCGGCGGCGGAGGGCGGCGGCGGAGGGCGGCGGCGGAGGGCGGCGGCGGAGGGCGGCGGCGGCGGAGGGCGGCGGCGGCGGAGGGCGGCGGCGGCGGAGGGCGGCGGCGGCGGAGGGCGGCGGCGGCGGAGGGCGGCGGCGGCGGAGGGCGGCAGCGGAGGCGGAGCGCGGGGACGGAGGGCGGCGGCGGCGGAGGGCGGCGGCGGCGGAGGGCGGCGGCGGCGGGGGGTGGGGCGGCGGTTGCGGCATGGGCTCTCCCGGCGCGCGTGGAGTGGAAGAGGCAGCTCCTGAACTGCGTGATGATCCTTGGCGGTGAACGTGCCCGGAGACCGGTGGGGAGCTTGGATCTTGTCCCGACCTTGTCCCGACCTTGTCCGCTGGTGGGAGATACCTGGTTGGGGAAAATCTCGCTATCCGACGGCAGGTCGCTAGCCGGCGCCGGAAAACCTCGCTAACCGGCGCCGGATCTCGCTATCCAGATGGTCATGTCACCGCCAACTCTCAAAAGACATGCATTGCACTTATGGGACTAATGACCTTAGTGGCTGACGTGCACGGCATCACTAATCAAATAAACTACCTTGATCGAAGAAGACTGCGTGGTAAATTGATGAGACTGCTTGGAAAAAACCGGTGTGGTAAAATTGATGAGAATGTTGATGAATGCTATAGCGTTTACAACATAAAAAGAAGAACACGAAGGGAAAAATTGGTGAGAATATCCATTAATCCTATTGTGTTGAGGACAATTCTAGTGCTAAGAGACTGAGATAGACGAACAATAAATAAAACGTGTTTGCAATTGAAACTTGCAATTATTCGTGTTCCTGTTCTACAACTATTGACTTGGCATTACGTTGCACTGAAGTATGAAGGGAAACATTCAAAACTATTTTTAGATGTTTATTGTTGCAGCCATCACTGCAATAAAATGTAGAAGTTACAAGTAAACTCCTGCCAGAATAATATTTTTTTATATTTCAATGTGAAAATTTGGTGTTATATTTCAATTTTTTCGCGAATCGGTGATGACCACTGGAATGTGCAACTGTACCCATTGAGTCCCAGTCATATTTTTTCCGTCGGCAAGTGCATGTGACGTTTCTATTTCTACTTCTATTAATGTTATAATAATATTTCGTTTCAGTCAACCACATCTCGACAAGTTCAATGAATCTGAAAAAACGAAAACTATTATATACTTACTCGTATTTCAAATATGAAAAACTGTTGTGGTAAAAAGGAAACCCGCGAAGGATCAAAAAGTTGAGTAATTCTGCATCTTTAATAGTAAATGATGCGTTAATTTCGAAGGAAACGTAATCAGTTTCGAAAACTAAAGAATATTTTTGAGACAGTCTGAAACTGTTTGTAGGAAGCAGGATGAACTGAAATTTACATTTGCCATTAAATATTCATCATTGCATCATTGAAATTCCAGTGCGCAAGTTAACTACGTTTTCTGATCGCATTTCTAATAGCTATCCCATTCCTCTCATCATATTCCATGTTGAAATCTTCTCTCAAGCGTTTCCGTGAAGGCAATTCATAAAACGCTGGGAATGTAGGATTGACGGAAAACGGAGGAAATGTAGGATTGATGAATTCAAATTCAGTGCGGTAATGAAGGGTGTCTTAGCGACGAGTTGTTATTGAGAGAAAGAGAGGGAGACAGACAGAGACAGACAGAGACAGACAGAGACAGACAGAGACTGACAGAGACTGACAGAGACTGACAGAGACTGACAGAGACTGACAGAGACTGACAGAGACTGACAGAGACTGACAGAGACTGACAGAGACTGACAGAGACTGACAGAGACTGACAGAGACTGACAGAGACTGACAGAGACTGACAGAGACTGACAGAGACTGACAGAGACTGACAGAGACTGACAGAGACTGACAGAGACTGACAGAGACTGACAGAGACTGACAGAGACAGACAGAGACAGACAGAGAGAGACAGAGACAGACAGAGAGAGACAGAGACAGACAGAGACAGACAGAGAGACAGAGAGAGACAGGTAGACAGACAGACAGACAGATGAGATGGGGAGAGGGAGATGGGGAAAGAGAGATGTGGAAAGAGAGATGGGGAAAGAGAGATGGGGAGAGAGAGAGAGAGTGAGAGACGCGTGTGAAGAAGTTGGATATAGAATGCACGGCCAAATCGCGTTTAAATTATGTAATTTAGAGTTAAGAAGTCTTAAAGTTTATTGGTTGAGAGTGCACATAATTCCTGATTTTCAATTAAATACAACGTAAGAAGGCGACACTCCTTAGGAGACGTAGCAGAAGAAAGTCTGCAAAAAGAACTTCAAGTAAGAGTAAAGATTTTTTCTGGACAATTTAGTCTTGGTGAAGCCACGTGAGTTCGTAATAGCTCTTAAATAACGGATTATTTCGTCTCTTCTTCCCTTGTAGCTATTTAATGTTTGTTTCCGTAACAACATTGATGCTCCATTTACGTTACAACGAATTTGTTGCTCTGTGGCTAGTACTTTGCCCAAATAGTCATTACTTTTTCCATCATTCCTTTTAAACGTTCCTTGGAGTTACTGTCTCCGATCAACGCCCACAAGTTTCTGCTGCTGGTGCATCATGTGTCGCCCAAAGCGATGCGCCCCGCGCCGCGCCGTGCCAAGGCCGTGCCGTACCTTGTAGGGCCGCGGGGCGCGTGCGACGGCGCATAGCTGGCGCGTTATCGGCCCGGCGGCACGCGCCTGCCACGCGACCGCAGCCCTTACCTATACCGCGTCGCTGCACCTTACGGCCCCTCCTTTACATCGCCGCCAGTCACACTCTCTTCAAGCCCATACTCCTGTCATATCTCGCTTCCAACCTGCTAGCCCTCGCAACACCGTCCTCGTTCTTGCTCTTGCATTCCTCCTTGCCCTTGCCTCACACTCGGCCTCACCCTTGCCCTCGCCTTTGCCCTCGCCCTCGCCCTTGCACTTGCCCTCGCCCTCACTCCCGCTCTTACTCTTTCACTCACCCTCACTCTCGCCCGCGCCCCCGCTCTCACCCTCCGCCCTCGTCATTTCATCTATAATTTTGAAAATTCTGTCGTTCCATGTAAAGCATCCCCAAAATAAAAATACCTACTGTAGAATCGGAAGCGCCTGGAGTTTGTTGAGATCCATCGGAAAATATCAGTTATTGGAGAAAGTCGTCTGAACTGTTCATGCATTAGCGTTGGCCACAGACTGACAGACCAACAGATGTTTCCCTGTCAATCGATTTGTCTATATCAAGGACTCACAAAACATGGATTCTGAATGCACAAAATGTTAGAGGAAACAATGTACTGCATATCGAAACAAGATTTATCCTCTTCATCGTTATCAGAGTTTTTCTCTAGGGAGTGTGATATCATAAATTCATTCATTTCATAGTTACATTTTTATTTAATGTCCTGCATTCGTGTTAGTTTTCATTCCCATTTAGATTCAATATCGGGTAGTCTGACGTAATTGTATCTTCGTTGCTTCTTGTAGAATGCTGATCGTTAAATAGCTTCTATGCGTGAGTTTCATACTTAACCATGACTTCCATAAAAGGACTGCAATACCGACAGAAAACTTTCATAACTTCTAAAAATATAATAATAATGCACGTCTGTCCGCTGGTATTCCAATAATAAAATATCTCGTTCATTTAATTTTTATTAATCTATAATATTAAATAAATAAATCTATAATATTTGTGATTTCTGGAGAACCAATTAATGGCTATGTATAGGGATCTCATATATTTAAAAGGAAGAACTGGGACACAACACAAAATTATTAGTGTAGGAAGAACAAAGTACCATTATTCACAAAACTTTATGGATACAGAATTTTTTTCCTTTCGGATGCGAAAAAAAACCTTTATTGTGATGGAAGTAAACTGATAATTATTAAAAAATATTAAGTTAAATACCACATGACAAATGTCACATTTCACTTTGTCTTTGGAGCAGTTAATAGTTTATTTTCTAAATGAGTACTGTGTCTTTAAATTTCCACTGAAAAAAAAACACTTTCTCTGAGGCATTTAGATGCAATTTTTGTAATACAGTTTTATTAAACTGCCCACAATTATTTTGAATGCGAACAACTTAACACCGCTAAACATGCAAACGAAAAGTAATGACGCGAACAAACGAACAAATCCTTATAACATATCCTTGTCAGATTGACCGAACAGTTGATCGGGAGATTCGAAGTCGCGGATTCAAAATAACCATACATGTTATCAGAACATATCGAACTTTTTGTATTTGTAAAAACCCGGTAATTTACCGTCCCGTAATTATTTTCCGGGACATCAGAACCATGGTTAAAATCCGGGACTGTCCCGGGGAACTGAGACATATGGGATTCGTACTTCAAAACAATGTGGAGGCCAATTGCTTTTCATCTCAGCTTCCGTAAAAGAAGAAAAAAGTTGAGAAAGTAATTCAAGCTAACTATGGTCCGAGGTCAAAATACGAGTACTCGTTTCTAATTTACGCCGAAAATTTCTTCATTATATGTTTTCCTGAGAATCAATTTTGATATATTGTATCGCCTTGAAACAGGTGAGAATGGTGACATTTTCATCATCTCAATGTGTGAATGTTCCACAACAACTTATAAAGCAGTGGAGTGTTTGGTCCAAAATTTTGAAGGGGGCGGAGCGGGCCAAAAAAGGGCGAATACGTGGGAGGGACAGTTGGATCAAGGGATGAGAGGGGAGCCAGCAGGGCGAAAGTAGTGAACGCAGCGGGTGGGGCTGCTTAATAGAAGATTTGATCAAGTAATGTTGGATAATCGGCTCGTATAGCCATAAAATCAATGGCATTTGAACACGCTCTACAGTGTATTTGTGTTTAGCAGTCAAAGTGCCTAATCTTCATATAGAAGCACTATTTTCGTGTGTATCACTTTTGAAGAACTCAGTTGCATGAAAACTGTGAAAGTGGTATAATTTGGTTGTATAAAGGTCTGTGTTCTGAAAAAATCAGATGAATTTGGAAGCAATCTAATATATTGTGGTCATGGGTGAAAATGTATAATTTATTTTTAACAAATTATAACGCTATTTTGTATAATCTATAATAATTATTATAACACTATTGTATAAAAATATATTTAAAGTTGAATAAAATTTAATAATTATAAAAGTTAGCATAGTTTTCTCTCAAAACATTCTGTACGCGCTGGTAGCAAACTGGAACCCATTATGGTTCTAGAACTAGCATTGTTAGTTGTATTGTTAGTATATATAAAAACAAAATGTACGTACATACACACAAGAACAAAGTTTTATTGCATGAGACATAGAAGCTTGCCATCAATTTATCTACAAAATACTCCTACTTCTTGTGGGTCAATATGATTTGTAAATAAGATATTTAATAAAGTTTCACTACGATAAGCAAAAAACAACAGCAAACAAACCTATGGTCTGCAGACTGCTCGCGAAATCCCATATTTGGAATGAGTCTTGAAGCTAGATTCGCATCGCGCAGAGCCGTTCACCACAGCTGCATGTGCTGCGTAGCATCCGCTCGCGACCATTCAAAGGCGACCCGCAGCGCCACAGACAGCGCCGCCGGAAGTGGCACAGGAGCGCCCGGAAACCACGACAGCGCGGAGGGGGGGGAGGGGGATGAGGGAATCGTCTCGGGCTCGCACCGCCAGAGGGCCTGCAATATGTATCGCGTTCTCTTCCTCAGCGAAGCACCCACCACCACCTCCGAAATGAAGCAATATCACCTCATGAGCGACCCTATAAGTGGCTACGTCGCCAATTCGTCTCCGTCATGCATTATTACGCTCCCCCGCGCGTCTCCTAACGTCCCATTTAATTTTCTTTCCTCCGGTTTGCCACGCCTTTCTCTTCGCTGTTCCTCGGCGATTTGCCGGAGCGTCTTCTTTTTTTTCCCCCGACTGCTTTTGTTTTCCGTCCTCCTCCTCCTCCGGAGCTGTGTGCACGCAGGGCTGAGGATCTCCGAACGAGGGAATTTCTGGGCCGATGAGCTCTCGGCTGAGGGAAAAGTCGGCGTCTTGCGCGGGTTGTAATGACGGCTGTCACTTGGCGAACGAGCCGCGCCCGAGCGCCGCCGAGCCGATCCCACTACCTTTAATAAAGCGAGCGAGGTTTCAATATCTTCCGAGCGTTGGCGAAGCGCGCGCCTTCGTGGGTGGATGGGGGGGTGGGAATGTTGGTGGAGGCGAGCTGGAAAGAGGGGTAGTCTTAGCCTGTGGGGTGGAAATGGAGGTTGGGGGTGAGATTGAAGGGAGTGTGTGTGTCAGCGCGGGCGGCGAAACAATGAAGTGGTAGAGGCGCAATGACGTCCAATGGAATTGGTCGACGGGCTGGAGTGTGACGACTAGAGAAGCGGGCAACGTAGGACGTTAGAATTGAAGGGTATCGCGGTCGGTGGGGCTGACGTGAAGGCGGGGAGTAGACGGACGGGACGGTGCGGGAAGGCAAAGTATGGTGGAAGGGGTGAGAGCGGTAGCGGAAAGTTTTCGGTGGTGGTGGAAGGGGAGAGTAAAGGCAGTAGTGAGCTGGGGTGGTGTGGATCGAAGGAGATGGCGGGAGAGCTAAAGACGGTAATGTCGAATATTATCGGCGGTGTATACGAGTAGTCGAGGTATGGAGAAGTGGGCGATTTTGTGGGTTGACGTCGTATGGAATTGGTCGACGTGTGGAGTGTCACGACTAGAGAAGCGGGCAGTGTAGGCGTCAGGGACGATGAGGGAATCGGGTTCAGGTGGGACTGGCATGATGGCGGGGAGTAGGCGGAGAGGACAGCGCGGGAAGGCGAAGAACGGTAGAAGGGGTGAGACAGCGGAAGCAGCAAAGTTTTCGGTGAGGCGGAAGGAGGGAGTAATGGCAGTAGTGGAAGCCGGCAGGGGTGGTGTGGGTCGAAGGAGATGGCGGGGGAGCTAGAGACGGTGATGTCGAATATTATCGGCGGTGTATGCGAGTAGTCGAGGTATGGCGAAGTGGGCGATTTTGCGGGTTCGGGATTTGTGGAGCGGCGCGGGGTGGGCGCGACCGGGTGCTCTTTTTGTTCTCGTCCTGCGCTTTCGCTTCAATGGAGAAGCTCCGCTCACCGTTTCTCCCTAAGGCCAGGCTGAGTGTATTGTTTGCCTGGCGCAGTCGAGGTAATCGTTAAAATGTTTGAACGGTTGAGATGCGTATGAATAGTCAGTATTGGAAAAATTTAATGGAAGATTAAGTTAGAATTCCATTCTTCTTGAGATCGAAAATATCTCTCTGAATTTGCTCATCATTTTGTGGTTGAAAATAAAACGTTCTCAATAAACAGAAAGGAATATCGAGGGAATCCATTCGCCCAATATCCCTCGCGAATTCGCTGTTTTATCCAAATACTGGTTTGACAGAAGAGCCCAAGAGTATAATAGTCTGAGAGGGAAATAACATTATCATCATTATGATATTATCATTATTATTCGTAAAACTCTATATGAATAATAACCATGAGACATATCATTTTAATACGAATATTAAAACTGTCGTGAACAGTTTATGAAAGAATTCTTTTTTCGACCCGTTTTATTTCAATTCAATTAATTCAATTTTATTAGTAATTTGTTTCCAAGGTTAACCTATTACAAGTTGCTGTGTATATTCACAGCTATATAGTAAACAATTTCACTACATATAACCTCTAATAGCATAAATTAGTTAGTACAAGATACAATAAAAATAACACAATAAATGTATATAATACAGTAACACAATAACAAAACAATACAATAACATAAGATACAAAATAATTGAGACAATATAATATACAAATATATACAGAACAACCTGTGTCAAGCGAGACAACCTGTTGAATTTAACTTGAACTGTTCATTGATATAAATGCTCGTAATTTCAGAATTGATGTTATAATGAAAACACAAGTCACAAAAGTTATGTGACAAAACTGTTTTCACTATGTTATTGGTCATAATTAACAAGCAAACTAGATCTCTGGTTTCTCCTAATAGCAGTTTATTTATACAGACTGATAACATGAAATTGCTCTTTTCAAAATAAAAGTGCTGGAGTACTGCGAATTGACTAAATGTTGTTTTTTCTTTTTTGTAAAATACCAACGTGCTAATTTCAGTGGATTATTTCCTCTAATGAAAGCCATCCAGCGTTTACGAAATTACTTTTCCACGCATAGAAAACATTAAAAGAAAATATTGAACTGAATCGACAAAATAATATTTTGGATAATAGTTTAATTACAGTTAACGTTAATTGTAAACTATTCCAAATTAACATTTAAATTTTTAAAAGGGAAAAGCATTTTATTTTTTCAAATCTCAAAAAATGTTTTAAAATAAGATAAAAGTTATAAAATCTTCAAACTGCTAACAAATCAAATTGGATAAATAATTTTCACCTGCAAGAAAAGAAAGAACATTTATGTACACCTGCAGAATGAAATTAAAAAAGAAATTTCATATTTACGTAATTACACTTCTTCGAATTCGCCCAGAAAGATATTTTTTCTAGCAAAATCTGAATTTTGAATTTTTTCTAAGAATTCAGAGAGAATTGCATACTACTGTCACTCCTAACCTATTTCTATTTCTGTCGCTTTAATTTTTTTCTACCAAAAACAGAATTTTGAGTTTTTAAGAATTGGGAGAAAAATGCATATTCATATCACTCCTGACCTATTTCTATTTCCGTCAGTCAATTTTTCCTACCATAAAGAGAATTTTGAATTTTGTCTAAAAATTGAGATAAAATGCATACTAATGTCACTTCTGCCCTATTTCTATTTATGTCGCTTAATTTTTTTCTAGCATCAACTGAATTTTGAATTTTGCCTAAGAATTGAGAGAAAATGCATACTAATGTCACTCGTGCTCTACTTCCATTTCTGTCACTCCGAGACGTCTTCCTTTCTTTCCTGGTGCGCCCACAAGAAGCGCAGCGGTTATCACGGAAGGCCGCGCGGCCCGTGAAAGCGCCTCAGCGGGCGGCGTGAATGACGCAGCGGCGCATTCAGTGGCGCCTGGGCGTCGCGACGCCGCCGCCGCCGCCGCATCGCGTCGCTCGGCGACAGGCGCACACTGCGGCGCGCGCCGGCGATAAGGGCCGCGGGTCGGCGCCCGGCGCCGCACGCCTACAAAGCGGTCGGAGGCGTGTGTCACGCCGGCGGTGGCGGTGGTGGCGGCGACGGGCCGCGCGCCACGGCGACGGCGCGAGGAGGTAGTATCGAGTGCACCATGCCGTTGGCGGGAGGGAAGGGGGTAGCAGGTGAATGGGGGGAGGGGGTAGCAGGTGAATGGGGGAGGGAAGGGGTAGCAGGTGAATGGGGGAAGGGACGGGGTAGCAGGTGAATGGAGGGGAGGGGAGGGTAAAGTAGGTGAATGGGGGGAGGGAAGGGGGTAGCAAGTGAATGGGGGGAGGGAAGGGGGTAGCAGGTGAATGGGGGAGGGAAGGAGGTAGCAAGTGAATGGGGGAGGGAAGGGGATAGCAGGTGAATGGGGGAGGGAAGGGGATAGCAGGTGAATGGGGGAGGGAAGGGGGTAGCAAGTGAATGGGGGGAGGGAAGGGGGTAGCAGGTGAATGGGGGAGGGAAGGGGGTAGCAGGTGATGAAGGTGGAGGTGTCGGGCTACGGAGGAGTGATAGCCAGCGATCATTGATTCCAGGCGCATCAGCTGCAGGTTCATTTGTCCCGTACGTGTAGTGCATGTTTTTTCTCGGGAGATGACGATGACCTCGCTCCCGCTTGATGGCAATACCTACCGTCGTCTGGCGAATTTTCCCTCAACCAGGTATCTCCCACCAGCGGAGCACCGCCCCACCCGAAACAAGCTCAAAGCTCCCGACCGCTCTTCCGAATTCTGAGGTTACTTAGTGCATGTAAGTGTAAGTGTGTGTAATTAAGGGGTAGGATAGTACAAGGAATGGTAAGGAATGATCGCGCGCGGTCCATGGCCCGTTTGTTAGGGTAATGCTTCGGCATTCCCCTGGTGTCGAAAAAAACACGGAAAACTATGGATCAGAGCAGCCGGCCGCTAGCTTCGAAAATGCTGCTATCGTCGGGACTCGAACCTTAGGACCTCCCGATCAGAGGCACTGAAGTGACATCAGTTGATGCTCCGAGCCACCTGTCCCAGTGGGTAGCGGCCGAGAAGATAGGAATTCTTGGTGTGATAACTAGTAATTATTTCTAAGTGTAGTGCATATTACATTAACAAGAGTGAAGGTGTTCCGTCCCCGCTGGAATGAGAGGTCTGGCGCCTTCCTAGTTGTCGGCTTGCCAGATTTCTCCATCCAGATATCTCCGTTAGCGGGGCACCGTCACGTCCAGAGCAGGCTCTAAGGTTGTGACATGTATAGGAATATAGTTTATTTAAGTATAAGAAGAGAGGAAAGCTCTGGTATTTACGTGTTACTGAGCGAAGAAACCTCAAAAAAAAACACGAATCAGCAATGCTATAGCTAGGGCTATGCGACAGCTACAGCTATGCTATAGCTACAGCTGTGCTATAGCTACAGCTGTGCTATAGCTACAGCTGTGCTATAGCTACAGGTGTGCTATAGCTACAGCTGTGCTATAGCTACTTCTGCGCTGTAGCTACAGCTTTGTAGCTAGCCCCCGTCGTGGCTCGAACCCAAGTTCCTCGCGGTTATCGATGTTGCAGAGTCTACGACAATGTTGCCACTGAATGCTAGCAGGTGAGGTTTGGCAGGGTGACGGAGGTGACGGCACTCACAGTGGGAGTGGGAGGGTGTAACGTTTCGTACATTCCCAATATTTATTTACAATTTTTTATGGTTATTGGTAACCAAGTAACAAGTGATGTACCTAGTTTGTTATGAGAATTAGGTTAGCAACCAATAGATTGAGTGGCATATAGAGGAATATAGAGAGAGAACTGAACGTAAAACGTGTTCCTCTAAAGAAATTTGTAAATTCTAATTGTACAAAGTGAGAAGGTACAATATATTGAAGTACATTGTGCAGGAAATTTAAATAAAAGCTAAAAAATGAGAATTGAAGTGTTACTACTTTAAGAAAATAAGTAGCAACAGATAATTGTAACAGAAGATACAACAAAAAAAACATTGTTGGCAGAGTGTGACGTTACAAGGGATGGGGACGGCTGTAGTGTGAACGGAGGCAGCAGTACGGAGGGTTCGGCGAGGGAGGATGTGATGAGGACTGAAGCGGTTGCTTGAAGTCCTCTTGGCGTTGGTGATGGAACTGAGTTTGTTCTTAGCTGTCAGCAGGAGGGGTTGAACGGTGGGGAGTGAGCGAGGACGGGGCGACGAGCGGGTCCAAGTACCGGGTACCAAGGCGGCGACGCGACGTCGAGGGGTGGTGTGCCGTCGGGGGCGTGGCCTTCTGAGAAGTTCGACGGAGGCTGAGGGTAGATTCTGTGACCGTGATTCTGATGTACTTATTGCGAAGCATCAGGGAATGTTGTGAGAGTCAGCTCGCGCTGTGGAAGTCGAGATGGGCAGGTGAAAGATGAGCTTCCACCAGCGAAATTCGGAGAATGGGTTGCGCGCTGTCCTCAAGAAACGTCTTGGAAGCGAACCGTAGGTGGTGTTCCTGTTAAAAGTGGTTCCAACTGTGACATTTCAAAGATATGATGAAAGATACAACCAATAAAAATAATATGAAGTTGGAATATGAAAAGAACAACGAGAGGGAAAAGTTATTATGATAGAAAGACAGGTATTTATAAAACAAAAGAGAGAGGGAAAAAGGGTAAAATTCTCTAAAGAAAGGCGTAGACAAAGAGAAGAAGAAAATGAAGTGAAGGGAAATATGGATTTGGAAGGCAGCAAGACAGAGAAGAGAAGGATAAAGAAGAAGATTAACGTGAAAGAGAAAAAGGAGGAGGAGGAAGAGAAACAGAGGTGACAGAAAATAATATTGCTGGTTGGAGTGAATTAAAGATGAGCGAGGATTCTACGGAAGTAGTAGTCGTAGCTAGAAAAGAATTGTTGGTGCCTCAGAACTGTATGTGTGAAACAGACTGATAAAAACGGTGTTAATTTCTGGAACAAAGTTGATAGATTATAACGACTCCTCGTTGAGCTCGAAGTTATTTGCCTGCACCCAACCGACGAGATTAGGTGGTTCAAGAAAGCATTTGAGAAGTTGTGGAGAAATATATGAACTTTGTCCCAAATAAGGAATGAGGTTCCAGTTAATTTCCCTGGTAGATAAGTTTTTTCTCAAACTAAATTTGTATCATTTATTGCTAAATTTGACATTTTTATTAATTATGTGTTATCCATTCAAATATTTATATAGTGTATTCACAATACAAATATATCTCAATTATGGTACTTATTCTACATCAATGTCTCTATATCAGTTGTTTCATATATATATATATATATATATATGTAATTGTTATTTTAATTATGGTAGTTGTATATTTGTGCTTCAAGATATGAAGAAAGGTGTGTTAATATGTAATGAGAACCATGAAGTGTATTATCCAAACCGTGTGCATCCATGTCCATAAATTTCTGGAATATCCGCATTGAGCTCACTCCAACCGCAAGCGCGAAACCACGCAGCGAAGCCACGATCCTAATGTGCGCCTATAGTGCTTGATCCAAGGGCATGCAGCGGGCCATTGTCCGCGAAGCGCCGGGATCTATGGGTTTCATGTTCACTCACGCGGGGAACAGTACCCCAAGCATTGATCTTACCGGGAAGGCAATGCGAGGTGTCAGTCGCCACTGTACTTCGCAACCAAACCGTTTAATGTTGTTCGAGGAAACGTGTAGCAGCCCACTTCCGAGGAAGTCCCAAAGACGAAGAAGGAAGATGCTTCCGTCAAGAGATGATGAAATATCAAACTCATGTTCCTAAGTCGTAAAATCAAAGTTTTAATAAAATGAATGGATTTTTAATCTGTACCAGTACGAGTGTTTACTTAATCGATTAATATAAATTCCAGGATGATCCCTAGTTCAGCACTCACAGTCAAAAATGTTCAAATTTCGTAAATGAAATGTTTCAACTGTATGTAAATGTATGTTCATTCAGTTGGTTAGGTAGAAAAGCAAGCCCTTTAGACTTCCCAAAAATAAATACATTATTATTAAATCTACTCCAGATTGCAACCAGCTACCTAAGGAGCAGATTTAGAGACTGCACAAAGGATTGTAGAGGTACCGACAAACTGTGGGCTGTTCCAAATAAAGCAATTTCTTGCACTTCCCAGTCTTTTCAATTACCTGGAAGTTTATACAAGTTCTTACACAAATTTTGCGGAAACAAATCCCAGAGCTCCGATGACTATTGGTACGACCTGTGCTTTTAGATCAACATTCAGGTGATCTCGATTTCCAAACTCTTGTATTTAAGACGTTTCTCTGCCTCCACGGTAACGGCGTTTTGATCGCAAGGTACAGCAATATCGACAAGTAGACACAATTTATTGTTATCGATTTATTATTATTATTATTATTATTATTATTATTATTATTATTGATAGTTTAAACATCAGTTACGTTATAATTGTAATTGATTTTTAACTCTTCTTTCCTGGATGATAGAATCCATCTCTCAGTAATAATGAGACTACTTTAGGACTATATTAGTTGATTTGTATTTTGTAGTTATTAGTTTGTGAAAGATATATTTCGAAAGACTTCTTATCACGAAGAAACAACAAAAAAAACTTAAATGTTTTCGTCGTACACTAGGAAACACAGAAATACTTTATGGTGAAAAAAAGTTTCATTTTGTAGCTCGACAAAGAGAGCTCGAAAAAGATAAAGCTGTGCATTAACATCAAAATGATAAAATGTTTGAAGTGAGCAAATCAGCCAACCTGACTTTACAACTTCGATACAGCTCACGGACTCAGCCAAGCTCCCGATAGCATCTCGAATATAAAAATACCAGCAAGAAACTACAAAAACATTCTTCCAAGAATCAGAGAGTAAACATAGTTCACGTAGAAGTTCAAAAGAAAACTCTAAAATCGTTCCGTGCCCTCTCTAGAAATGTTAGCGCTCGTATTCTAGACTCCAAAGCCGCAACAGCCTCCGTAAGCGCATGGAAATGCGACCGAGTCGATCTCGAATTCAATACCGGGCCTTTTGCACACGAGCGAATCCGAGCCATATCGGCCAGCGGTTGGCGACCAAAAGTCCAGTTCTGAGGGCGGCGGACGTGGGCAGCATGGAGGCACCGCGGCGCGGCGCTGCACGACGCCCGCTGGACTCCGCGGTAGGGCTGCCATCTCCGCCGCCGCCGCGCCGCCCAGGACAATGGCGGGGTGGGGCGCGGCGGGGCGGGGCGGGGGCGGGGGCTTGGGGAGTCAGGGACGGCGTTGGCAGGGAGGGGCGGGGGCGGGAGAGAGTCAGGGGGTGCGGTGGCGGCGGCGGGGGCGGGGCCGGGAGCCAGGGCGGGGCAGGGGCGGTGGCGGGGGGCGGAGGCGGAGATTGCAAGGGAGGGCCGGGGGCGGGGGAGTCAGAGGCGGCGGTGGCGCCAGCGGTGGCAGGGATGGGCGGGGGAGAGTCAGGGGGTGCGGTGGCGGGGGGCGGGGGCGGTGCCGGGGGCCAGGGCGGGGCAGGGGCGGTGGCGGTGGATTGCAAGGGAGGGGCGGGGGAGTCAGAGCGGCGAAGGGGCGGGACTGGTGGCAAGGGCGGGGCAGGGGCAGCGGCGGCGGCGGCGGCGATGGCGGTGGAGGTGGAGGCGGAGGAGAATCAGGGGTGCGGTGGCGGCGGCGGAGGCGGCGGCGGCAGAGGCGGCGGCGGCAGGGGAGGAGCCGGCGGCAAGGATGGAGAAGGGGCGAAGGCGGTGAGGCGAAGGCGGCGGGAGTGGGTTCGGGTGGCAGGGGCGGGAAGGGGGCGGGAGGAGTCAGGGGCGGCGTTGAAACCAGCGGTGGCAGGGCAGGGCAGGGCAGGGCAGGGACGGAGGAGAGTCAGGGTTGCGGTGGCGGCGGCGGGGGCGGAGCAGTGGCAGCGGCGGTGGCGGAGGCGGCGGGGGGCGGCGCGGGTGGGGCGGCGGCAGGTGCGGGGTGGGGGCGGGGGCGGCGGCGAGAACGGGGACTGCGGCAGGAACGGCAGGCTGGCTGCAGGGGTGGGGCCGGAGCCTGCGGTGGCGGGGGCGCGGTCGGGGGCCAGCGACGGCGGCGAGGTTGGGCCCAGCGGTGGCATCCAGGGCGGGGACGGCGACATGGGTGGGGTTGTCGGCGGCGGCGTCGGACGGCGGCGGTCGGCGGCAACGGCGGTCGCGAGCGGAATTTCAAATCAAGGCCCCCTGGCCACGGTGAGGTTTTACCTCGGACGGATCAGGAGGCTCTGGTCGGCGCCGGCGCCGCAGCTCACCTGCAGATCAACCCGTCGCTCACCCGGCGCCGGGCGCTCGGGTGGGAAGCAGGAGCGGATTTAAAAGTGCCCTGCGCGGAGCTCCCGGGGAAGCACGTGGTGCACGGAGGAATGCGGGCGGGGATCTGACATTGTAATGGACGCAGGCCGCGATTATGGCGACAGTGCAGGAAATGTTCGATACGCCGCTCCCATACCGATGCGTAGAATATGGATGAAGCTGAGGTTAGGTTAAGGTTGCGATCGGCTAAATGACAAAAAAAACAGTGTCACGAATATTATTTCATAAACTTCTTTATATTGGAAATTGTATTGAAAGAGTAGCTGATTACTCGCGAAAGCGAAATATACCGGGAGACGTGGCATCAACTGATGTCACTCCAGTGCCTCTGTCCGGGATTTCCTATGACCCTGACGGTAGGTTTGTGTCTCAACGGTGGCAGGATTTTCAAAACTTGTCAGTTCTGTCGCTGTTTGAAGGAGAATTCTAGTGGACGGCTGCTCTGATCGATAGTTTTCCGTGGTTTTACCAATCAATACCAATCAAATGCCGAAAGCAGTAGTCTAACAAACGGGCCACTGGACCGTGCGCGATTTTTCCTTCCCAAGCCTTGTCCTATCATCACCTCTTACACACTACACTTACTTGCATTACATTACCACACATGCCGGGACCCCGGTGGGGAGCTTAGAGTTGTCCCGGCTGAGGTGGTTCCACTGTGGTGGGAGATACTGACTGGGATAACCAGTGGTAGCCGACGATAGATTGGTTTGAATCAAGGATGTAGGAAATAACAGGACTCGCTGAGAGCACTGCTGTTGATGAATAATTTGAAAGAAGAGTCGCCATTGTAGAGAATGTTTTGCTAAACTCCTTAAATCCTCAATAAATTTAAAGATGAGAATGAATAGAAGTCTAATGTATGATTTGAAATTGGCACGAAAACCATTCACGGCAATGGCTACTTCTGCGTAGTTTCAATTTATCCTGTGACTTGAATTATCTGTCCATGGATTATTTTTCTGGCTCAGTTTGAATATGTGTTAACATACTCCATTAATCAATACATATAAATAAATATGAAATGTGTCTGTGGTTTTCGATTTCTCGGTTCTTAAATACCTTTTTAACTTTCTTATTCAATAACTAAAGCAAATTCTCAATCAATTACTTAAACTAAACTCAAGTCAATTGTTGTCTATCTTTCTGTCCGTCTCTGTACAAACCGATTTACCTCAAAACCCTACATTGCATGTATCAACATGAAATCTACATATAGATATTACTCATGGGGCCAACTTAGCGTGAGTTCTCCTTCTCTCTTTTCAACTTAGTCCGCTTTGGTTCTACAAAATCTTTACAATCTCTGAAATGTTTGCTGCGAAATTTGGCGCGAATGATAATGATTCGAAACTGTTACCTCAAAATATTTTTTTTAAATATTCTGTTAAAGCAGAACAGAGAAGTATGGGCAAAGCAGAATAAATGAAAAGAAAAATAGGAGCAGAAGAAGCAAAAGAAAGAAGGAATAGCGGCGCGGCGAACGGAGGAGCAAAAATGCCGCCCGAAAAAAGGAAAGACGGATGAAGAGGCAGATGCGCGGGAGGAACAAAGAGAGCGGAAAGGGCTAGAAGGGCGAGGTAGGTGGTGGGGCAGGAACAAACGGGCATGATAGCCCGATAGGGCGGACGCGAATGGGAAGGGCATAACGTTATCAGCGAGAGGAACATGTAGACCGGAATAGACTGGATGGTAGATATACCCTCTCAGTCTCAATCAGTGAAAAACTACTGATTGACGGTGACTATTCACTGATGGTGTCAGTTATAACTCTGACACTGACAATCAGTGAATTGAACTGAACAAATCAGTGAAAATTCACTGATTCCACTTTTTGAACAGTGAAACTTCACTGTTTGAATCAGTGAAATCTGTGTAAACAGCAGCACGTGAACAACTGGACGGTCAGTGAGGAATGTGGCGCGGCACTGACGACCAGTGAAATGCTGGCTGTCATTAGGAAAAGGTTCGCATTTTCGCTGATTTCCAGCGAAACTGCTCATTTCGACTGAAGATATCAGTGACTTCGTCTGTCACTGATTGGATCAGCGACAATTTCACTGATTCAGATTCAGAGAGCGGGAGATATTTGCAGGACTGCCGTGGTTTTGCCAGAAAGCGCGTATGGGGGAGGCGGACGAGGTGCGATGAGAGGGAGGAACAGACGGAGCGGAAGGGGCTGCAAGGGAAGTGGGGGGCCTTCGCAGGACGGCCAAGACATGCCAGATAGGACGTTCGAAGGAGACGGACGAAACTTGATGAGTGAGAGGAACAGATAGAGCTGAATGGAATGTGTTGGCAGTATGACAACGCCATGCCTGATAGGGAGTGCAGGGTGAGACGGACGAAGTGTGATGACCCGGAAGAAGTGTTCCTACAAAATAGGTTGGATGGGCGCGGAAGGTGATGTGGGAAGGATAGACATTGTACCTCAATACGGGGTGATGGGGTGACTGACATAGCGTTATGAGGAATAGAAAGGTGTAGAGCGGATTAGGCTGGAAGGGAAGAATTGTAGATAGGATGGCCGTGGCAGGCAGAATAGGGATGGGTTAGTGTTGTAAACAGGATAGCCAAAGCAAGGCGAATAAATAGTGCGGGGTAGATGGGTGAAGCGTGCCAGGTCGCTTAAGAGAAGATTGTAAAATATAAATATCTGAGCAATGCCGGGTAATCAGATAGTCCTCAAATATGTACAACATATAACATGTACGTGTTCAGTAATTCCTAGCTTAAAGAACAAGATACTAATGTGCACTGTTCTTATCATTTATGTATTTTGGTAAATGTTTTTAGGTAATTAATCCTAATCGGATGATCCAAGTGATGTTTAAATATAAAATAATTTCGAGAATTATTCTCACCAAATCGTTTTTCTCTCAATACAGCCGGCACCGGCGTTCACAATCCCAAGATTTAATTTTATACGCAATTTCACACAAAAATTGCAAATATCTTGCAGAAATGCCAATGCGAATATTCCCAAGGGCTTGATGATGTCTATTCAAGACCTCGGATGACCATCATTTTTAGGAAATGCCACAACAAATTCAATAGAAAAATACAAATCTAACGTTCATTTCTCCGTGTATTTGCAATAAAAGAGAAATGTTTTTTGATCAGAGCAACAAAACGAAATAAATATCCCAGATCCTTCAATGAAATGTATAAATTCGTAAATTGAGTTGTATTACTTTAATACAATGTAAACCGCCTATGGTGTCCAGCGATGGCGTAATTTCGCTGGGCTTGAATAGAACTCGATACCATTCAGTGTTACATCTTATGACCCACTTCTAACGGAGACTCGGAACGTAGTGCGAAAACGATTCCCAGCCCGCGGAACCTGTGCACTGAAAGCGCGTGGCCGACCACGCAACCTCAACAGTCTCAAGAGCGCGGGGAGGCTCTTCAGACGGCAGTTGGGAACTCGGGCGAATGAAGCCGCGCGCGGGGTGACACCGCGGTCGCCGCACAAGGCCGCTTCCGCCGCCTCGGGGCGAGGGTGTGAGGGCGCGGGCGCCGGGGGCCAAAGGGTCCTGCGGCCGCGCGACCGGGCTAATTAATAGCTTGTGTCCGCACAAAGACGCGCCCGCGGGGCCACGCCCTGGGTGTCGCGTGCGCCACCCCCGCGGTCGCGTGTCCGGTCCGCCGCCACGCCGCCGCCGCTGCTGCCATCTCCACCGTCGTTTTCTCGCCTCCTCCGGCACCCCTGCCGCCTTCGCCACCTTCGGCATCTCCGCCACCCCGCCAACCATGCCACCCACGCCACCTCGCCACCCCCGCCACCCCTGCCCCACCCCTGCCCCACCCCTTCCACCCCTGCAACTCCGCCACCCCCCGCCGCCCCGCCACCCCCGCTACCACGCCACCCCCGCTACCCGTGCCACCTCGCTACCACCCCGCCACCGTCACCGCCACCGTCACCGCCACCGTCACCGCCACCGTCACCGCCACCGTCACCGCCACCGTCACCGCCACCGTCACCGCCACCGTCACCGCCACCGTCACCGCACCGTCACCGCCACCGTCACCACCACCGTCACCGCCACCGTCACCGCCACCGTCACCGCCACCGTCACCGTCACCGCCACCGTCACCGTCACCGCCACCGTCACCGCCACCGCCACCGTCACCGCCACCGCCACCGCCTCCGCCATAGCCATTCCTCCGTCTTCCCCTCCGCCACCGCCTCAGCTTCCGCCTACACCGCCGTCTGCCCCCGCTTCCGCCTGCGCCACCGTCACCGCCTCCGCCTGCGCCACCGTCACCGCCTCCGCCTGCACCACCGTCCACCGCCTCCGCCTGCGCCACCGTCACCGCCTCCGCCTGCGCCTCCGGCTCCACCGCAGCCTCCGTCTTCCCCTCTGCCTCCGCCAACGCCTCCGTCACCGCCTCCTCCACCGGCCTCCTCACACCGCCTCCTCCACTGCCTCCTCCACCGCCACTGCCATCACCTCCCGCTTCCACCGTCGCCGCCACCGCCTCCTTCGTCGTCGTCGTCGTCCCCGCCGGCGCGGCGCTCGCGCGGTCACCGGACGCTGCTTTGCATTCGAAAGGCGACCAGCCGCCGCCGCTGGTGCTACTGTTGTCGACGCCGGCCTCGCCGCCTGTTGGCCTGTTGGCGCAGTCGCTGGTGTCGACTTGCTTGGTTGTTCTCGCTTTCAGGAACACTTCCGCTACCGCAGTCACACGCTATCGCCGTGTTCTCTCCGCTGGAAGCTCTCGCTCTAAATACACAGCACGATCTACCTCGCCGTGACCAGCGTTGGTCGTCGTCGATGACGCCTTCATTTCTTCTGCGTTGTTTGTGGATCATGTAGCTTCCTCGGATTCTCTCAGCCTACGATAAATGTGCATGGCGTGAATTTCGACCAAGAGGGTCACCAGCACAAAATTAAGGGGGGGGGGACGTTCCAAAAGTTAAGGTACACATGGGCAGAAAACTCGACAGTTTCCTCCAAAATACCTCATTTACCAAAATATAAGACAAGAAGGTAAAAAAAACAAACAAAAAATAAATATAAAAAGGCAGAGAAGCAACAAGGAAACTTAACTGCATTCTATGGAGTAAGGAAATAACAAGGATGAATAAAATTAAAATTTTTAAATCCATAGTAGAAGAAGAAATTGTGTATGAGGCAAAGGTATGGCAGATGACAAAAAGACGAAATCAATGTTGAAGTCTGTAGAGATGGAGTTTCGACGGAGATGCTGGAGACTGACAACGGTGGATAGAGTTAGGAAAACTGGCATCAGAGGAGAGACGGATAGTAGTGCTCTTATTATTGACAGAGTTGAATCGAAGGGATTAAGGTGGTATTGCCATGTACAGCAAATGCTCAATAATAGTCAAAAAAGGTGCGCAATTTCGACACCATATAATAGAAGAAAAAGAGATATATCCAAATACATCTAGCTACAAGGAATCAGAGAAACTAATGGAAAACAGGAGTCTCAGAGAATATGTTTGGAATGATGGCAACCTGGCTATAGGGAGAAAACGTCTGCCGTATTATTATTTTACAAGTAGGCTAAATTACACCACTTTTGGGGATATGAATCCCTAGCACCTCCCGGTCAATGATGCTGCATATTACTGCCCCTGAGACCCCGCAGCCGTTTACAGAAGTCGAAATCCAATCTTCAATAAATGCTAAAATATATTCCTTAAATTTCATTCCTTTCAAACCAGTCTCTAAATACTACTGACCCAATATTTGTAAGAACAATCTAAAATTTGTACCTAAATCTGACGAATAGTTTTTGAGTTCAAAATGTTTGTGTGAGATATTCACACAAACATTTTATTCACTCAAAAATACTTATTAATTGAATATAATGAAAATTGAGCCGATCCAATGTCCGAAATCGCCAAAGCAGTAGTGCAGTAGCGGTCTCGGACCAAAGGATCGCGGTTTCGAGTCCCGCCTCGGGCATTGTTGTGTCTGTATGTTTTTGTTTGTATATTTCATCATCCATCATCACAATTACGCCCCATCCCCCAGGGCTAACAGTCCTGGAGTATATAAAAGAAATCAGCATTAAAATGCAGATTCCCCCTATGGAAAAAGTAACGTGCATCTACCCCGAGAAACATGTCTGAGCCCAGATGGGATGCACGTATCGCGTGGCCCCATGATGGCAGATTCGCGAAACAAAATAAATGAATGAAAATTAGTTGGTTATATTAATTTTAACAGAGGATGTTGGAGCTTAATCGGTCCAAGGTACACCATTTTATCATGTTTCACTAAAATACAATGAGCTAGTTTTCCATTGGCCGTAAACGTGGGTTTTTTTTGTAGTTACTAACTGAATGCTGTAAATTATTGCACCATCAGTAAAAAAATGAAAAAAAAACGGTCAGGTCAGAGAAAAACAAAGTAGAAACAAAATAAGTTCGTTCAGTAGGTGAAAAGTAGTTTTCTTTTCCTATAAAAACCCAACAATTCCCATGAACTACGACACGTAAGTCTTTGCCTCTTTTGGGAAGTCAACAAACTACTGTGAATGATATTAAACTACTCCAATGTCCTAAATCATTGTAGGACTAAGGTACGAGCAAATTGCATCTTACCTTCTACTCCGCCATCATTACCGAAAACTCATTTGTATCGATTGTTCTATACGGTCGATTTGATTCATTGATTAGTCAACTGCTAACGTCATTAGTCCCATACGTGAATAGCATGTTTTTGTATAGTGGTAGATGGGGTTGATCTTTCCCCGCTGGATGGCAAGATCCGGCGCCCAGCTACACGTCAGCTAAGGGTTTTCCCCAACCAGGTATCTTCCATCAACGGGGCACCGCCCCAATCTGGACAAGCTCTAAGCTACCGACTGGTCCCCCAACATGTGGGGTAGTGTAGTTCATGTATGTGTAAGAGAGTGTATGAAAGGTTAAGGCAGGCGGCAAGACCGAACTAGGTCCATGGCCCGTTTGTATGTGTGTTGCGGCATTCGCCTGTTAGTGATAGCAGAAACTACGGAAACCTATCGATCAGGGCAGCCGGCCGCTAGAATTCTCCTCTAGGCAGCGCCTGAACACGACCTAGCTCTCTAGCCAGTGTCGAGAATCCTGCCACTGTCGGGACTCGAACCCTAGGACTTCCCGGTCAGAGGCTCTGCAGTGACATCAATTGATTCCCTCAGCAACCTAATCTGTGTAAACCGTCGGCGGAACAACGTAACAGAACAGCATAACGAAAATATATTAATTCAGCCCTGGTAGTGTCCCTCTGGCCAATTTGTCCCTCGTCCTCCGCGTCCGTAGAGCTCCGCAACCCAAGTGCTTGGCTCAGCCCTGTTTATCCCTTATTTATCCGCCGCGCGTTCGCCATTCTGGCGCTGGTCGACGGTCGTCATAAACATCCCCATATCCCTCCTCGCGTGTGCATTTAACTCGCAATTAAAACGAGCGTATGTGTGGCCACTCGCGTGTCATTCATATTTATAATGTACATAAACCCGATCCGCCACCTTCCAGCCCTCTGGGTACACAACACGTCTGCCCAAACCGCTGAGATTGTAAGCGTCTGTTGAGACGACTCAGCGGATGAGCCGAGCCTTCAGTGCCCGAATTCCGTGGGGAGGCTTATTAGCAATCTGAGAATATTCAGGCGGGAACAAACGACGACGTAATTCACAGCCGACCGCCCGCCGGCTCGCCGTCGACAGCTTGCAACGCAATAATATGGCGGAGAGATCGCAGCGTAGATTCATATGCAATTTACGGGCGACTCTCATGTATGAATGCATGTACTAACAGCGTAAAACCCGTACAAACGTACAGCTTTATGGTATCTGTAAATACCTTTGTGGGGATTTCGGAGGATTTGGTTGATATTGTTGTGGAGACAGGTGAAGCTATTATACATTTTCAACTTCGAGTGCAATATGGCAATGCAAATGATCCTCATGAATAATTACAGGCGCGGTTCCCCAACTAGATGCAGAAACCAAGTGTTATAATGCTGTGTGTTTGGAAAGTACCCGTTAACATGTTCCTTTTATTCAGTGAAAATCGAGTCACTTTTATTTGTGGCACATAAGACGAGTTTTGTTCCTAAGAATTTAAGGAATCTAATAATGGTTATCTAGCCATATTCTTTGGATATGAAGTTGGTGGTTGCCCATAAGTAAATCAAATTATATCGTGAAGAAAATTAATTGAAAATAAATGTCTTCAGCACGGCATTCATATAATTTTAATGAGATGACTCAGTGGATAAAGCATTTTCAATGTGTTGCGCATGGATATTTGAACGTTTTAATGACTTTATTTAATCGCGGTAGATTAGTTACAAATATTGCTTAATATCAAGACGTGTTAAAACATTACATTACAAGAAGGCAAACTGACGGAAATAGAGATTATGCCTAAAAGGCAAAGAATATGAACAGTAGATCGTTATTGTGATACGCCAGGTAACATAAATTGTCATATCGAATAAGTATTAATTTAATTAACAAATCAAAGAATGGTCGCAATCTTACATTTTACCAATGGTTGTATCGGTATTCTTGTAGATAGAGTTTAAAGATTTATTGGTAAAAAAATTATGGAATTTCCCTTTAAATCCATCAGTCGTGAATTGAGTATTAAAAAATTTATATATGAAACAAAACTCCACCAGAGTGTGAATACCCACTCGGCAATAACTAATAGAAAATACATATACACATACAAATTCAAGAAAAAAAATGAGAAGTGTAGAGCAAATAGCATGGAAATTGGGCGTGATTGGCACCAATTGGAGTTTCTAATTTTTTCCGCAAGTCTCGTTTAATTTTGTCGAGTGTGAGTGTTCCAATGGAAATTACATATATTTCGTTATCTTGTGGTATCTTTTTATTCGTGAATGTTTCACTGTCGAACTTTTAGAGTCCATAAAGGTCATCAAAAGGAGAAGTGCCAACCAACCCAACTTCTGGGCCTGGTTGGCACAGGCCTTGGGGTAGGTTAGAGCAAGCATGAAGTAAGTTCGCACACTACTTTCGTAAGAGTGCGGTGTAATATGTCACTGTGAAATTAAACTATTTCTCAATGTGTTATTGTCGCAAATAATTTCAAACATGTTTATCATCGTTTGGTCCTGAAGAACAACCTCACCTTGGAGCTACAACATCCTTTGTAGTTCAAGAATTATTTAAAAATCAAACTTTTGGCACATAGGCTGCCAAATTAATTCAAATTTGGCGCCGTACTTGGAATTCAATCATTTATAACAATTCTTTGAGGCTAATTAAGAGCAAGAGAATTTCAAATATACCGTGTTCAAGATAGTTCATTGTTTCCTAAAAACCCCGTCGATTCCCTCGCAAAGAGAAGGAATTCAATTTCGCCACATACCAGACACCGTAGCCCAACGAGCACAGTGCCTTGTCGCAGTTTCTCGGAATCCGATTTTTTCCACATATAGGCGACGGATCGCATTGTTTGAGAATCTGCAGCCTATCGGTGTCATGGCAGGTCACCTCGCTAGCCTAAATGCTAAGAAATACGCGCATATTGACTGCACTGAAGGTTGTATCACTACGTAAAGTTGGTACCGATTCCAAAGCTCAGTGAGATTGCATTTTCCGGGTACCAACTTGTGTCATGGATGGACGTGAATTTCTTGCCCTTTCTAGCGAGATAGATAAACTGAAATTACGTAGATTTTTTTCGCCCAGAAACAGGTAATGCTGACAATTTTGCTGTTATCATTTTCAATTGTCAGCATTTTCAATAATGCTGACAATTTTTTTCAATACTTAATTATCCTTACGCCGAGACATGCTAATAGTCTCGGTATCTGTCGTTTTCAGAATCTTTTGTGACGTCGTCATAGGATGAGGAAGAACACAGACACGGAGTTGACTGTACATATTTATTTACAAGTTTATTACACTATATACACTCCTAAGGAACACTCCTAAGGAACGCTGCTCTCCACAGCACTCCGACTCCTGAGACGAGCCGCCTCAGTATTTCCCAAGAGAACCCCAGCTCGCTACACTAGCGCCGCCCCTGGTCTCTTGTCCCGTGGCGAAAAGCCACGCCTCGTAAGACACTGCTCGCGATCACCTCCGCACATCGCTACGGTCAAAACTCGACTCCCAGGAAGCTTATTCCACCCGCCTCCCTTGCGAGGCATCACGTGACCGACCTCCCACGCACAAAGCGTCATTTCCGCTCGAGATTTGGGCTGGCTGCAGAAGGAGCCTGGCGTCCATCTGCGAACGATTTCTGTCGTCACACATCACTAGTGCGAACGGACAGCCGCCTTCTCAGACACGCCCCCAGCGGAGAGAGACCCTCGAGAGACCCCGGGGGGTCCGTCCGCCCCTGCGCGGCACGAGAGGACCACCCCTCCCCCTTGCACGACTTGTGCGGTCGGTCGCGCCCAGTGTTGTGACGCTACAATCTCTCCCATACTTGGGGCGAAATTTTTTTTCGCAGACTTTATTAGTCACAGAGAAAAAATTTCCCGGATTGTACGCCGACCGCTCATTAAATCCCTGGTCTCGTGATGCTAACTTTATAGAGTTAGCTATTTATCACCTATAATACCGTTTCACAAAGCTATGAATTTTCTATAACTAAATTTTCTTATCAAATTTTGATTACATAAATATTCTACTCCTTTTACACTATGCTTTACCTAGTACCATTTCACATATATATCAATATACGTTTATATACACAGTTATGTACGTTTATATACACTCATATCAGTTTCTCACATTTTAATGACTTTTTGCCCCAAATACAACAACAACATCCATAAATTTGAATTTAACCCAGGTGTCCTCCAAAATATTACAATTTTATCGTATGATCATAACCTTGGGCCTTATGTTAACAATACCACAAAACTTTGTCCTAGAAGAAAAACACATTACATTCAATAACACTCTTAAACTAAAGTATTTACAATTTTATACAATTGCACCGTTTTTTTTACATTTAGGTTCCACTGTCGTGGTGTCCCCTTGCACTCGCGTAGACCACTCCAGGCTAGTACATGCGACTCAGTGCATCCACATTGACATGCTCTGTCCCTTTTTTGTGAACAATGGTGATGTCGTATTGTTGCAGTAACAGTGACCAGCACATTAATCTAGGATTATTCCCTGTACAATTTCTTAGTAGCCATATCACCGGATTATGATCTGTCTCAATTTTTCTGGCGACCTGCCCATCCAAATAATATTTGAGCTTTTGGCGACCCCATATTATCCAATATCGTTCTTTTTCCGATGTACAAAATTTGGATTCCGCTGGTGTAAGCTTTCTACTTATATACAATACCGGATGTTCATCTCCTACATCGTCTTTTTGAGCTAAAATTATTCCTAATTCCTTTAAGATTTTTGTTTGTCTAGGCGACATTCTGTACGGCGCGCTCCTAACTATTTGCGTATGATCAGTGAATTCTACGAATTCTCGTACATTCATTGTTATGACGTCAGCTACTCCTGGTTTTTCTGAAAAAATGTCTTTGAATTTGAAATTTACATCTTTCAACGCCGCCCGAAATTCCGGCTCCACCTTAGTGCCTTTACGCAATGATTCAATGTCAAATCACTTGAGTCTAATTTCAACGCGTACCGATCTAGCTCGTCATCTTCCTCCGTCGTTCCTTCTGACGCGACGCAAAGAATTTCGTCGTCTTCCTGCTGCGCGGTTGCGAAAGCCCGTTTGTCGATTTTTAATGGATTTACTATGCCTGCGTCTAACTCTGCCGCATGGCTTTCCTCGACTTCTTCGCCCGCCAACGCTTCTTCCGCTCCATCCGTGACGTTATCGGACACCGGCGGCAGCTCTTCACACTCTCGGTGTTCTGGCGCTTCCGCACGCGTCTTTTCGTGACTCTGCGACCTGGTCTGTACCGCATATGCTAGTTGTGGTTCAACAGACCCCCCTTGAATCTCATTCATCAAGGTGGCCGTACGGTTACTTAATAAATAGTAATCGAGCTGGCAATGCCTATTCGCTACGGCCGCCTTTGTAACGAACCGGCCGAAGGGTCCTTCTAACGTGACGCGCGCCACCGGCAATTTCCTTGGTTCTGAATCAAGTGGTTGCATCACCCAAACGGATTCCCCGGTCATCTGGTCATCCGTTACATATTTACCACTTACGAGATCATAAGTAGAGCCAGAATCACGAAGTATGTTAACAGAAACATTATTTACTTTTCCGACTAATGTGAACGGATTTAACAATGATTGACTTTGCATTTGGGCCACGTAATTTATCTTTTCCACGCTTTTACCTTCCGGACATTGCCTACGAAAATGACCTGCTTCCCCACACTTAAAACAGTTGGCCGCCTTAGGCCTTTCAAATTCGGCTGTGTGGTTAACGTTCGATTCCGGCTGTTTTGAGGCTCGAGGCGCGCCTTCCGTCGCCTGGTCCACCCGTTTTACCTGCGTGTTCTCTTTGCTAGTAAACTTAGTAAAGCTACGTTTCCAGCCTGCTCGGTTGTTCTCATAGCAATCGAGTTTCTTGGCTAGCTCGAGAGACGACGCAAGATCTCCCCACTCATCGATAAAGTGGTCACGCATCTCCGCCGGTACCCTCCGCTTTAATTGGTCCGTAACCATTAAATCTAAGAGCTCGTGGAATTCAGTAATCTTAAGCCCCGCTACCCATTCCTTGCAATAGTTATTTAATTCTCGCGCGTATACATTCCACGTGGTTCCCGCACGCCTTTGGTGCGATGTGAATAATTGTCGGAATCTTTCGGCGTTAAATTTAAACATTTCTAACAGCCGCGTTTTTTGCTTCCTCATATTCTACGCCACCCGTTCCCGAATCAAGCATCAACCATGAATTTACCTGATTAGGCAATAATGCCATGAGATTTGTCACCCATTCAGATTCAGGTATTCCCAATTGCCCTACCTGTGCTTCGAACACACTAAGGAACATTGTAATATCATCATTTTCGCCCTTAAACCGATCCATGACGTTTTTGATTTGAACATTTGCCTTCGTCGCCATACTGGTACTTCCTACCGATTCCCGTCCCGTGACTGCCGTCGTGATACGTAACTTTTCTAACTCATGCTGCCGTTCCTGCTCCACGCGTTGCCGTTCCTGCTCCACGCGTTGCCGTTCCTGCTCCGCGCGTTCTCGTTCGCGTTCTCGTTCGCGTTCTTCAATGAGGATTTCCTTAGTCGCTCCGGCGAGCTCCCGTACCAGTTCCTCCTCATATTCCGCGCTATTAACAATTATTTGCTTTAGTGCAACAACCGTTTCGTCACCTGAAAGCGTTTCTCCCCATCTCTTTGGCCACTCGAACCAACACCTCCTTCCTGAATCCCGCAAGATACGACATACTGCCTGAATTAATCCCGGCGAGTACAAAAAGACACACTTACGTACAGGGAGCCCTCGGTGCCGCTTGCGCTGATGTGACCCAGGGTTGAGTCGGAGACACTTGCAGACGTCCTTCCTTCCTTCAGGGTTCGGACCAGTCTTCTTTCTTGGTGCTTCCGTTGCCGACGCGTAATTTAATGTTTCCTCGCGCTTCACTGGTGTTGCGACAGCTTCCGCTCAGTTCCGTTACTGCTGCATATTCCCTCGTACGCACCCGTAGCCGCACTATTCACAACTTGGTACTTGCTGCCGAATTTAATGTTAGTTCAACACGACTACGTGAACCACTTAATGCATTACTGGTCACTCGCGTGGATGTCCGTTGTCACTGCTTCCACCATTTAATGTTTTAATAGTCACCACCCAATGAATCGCTGCCACCATTTAATACCAGTTTGGTGGGTAACAATGTTCCTCGTGGGCTTCGTTATAACCGCTGCCACCATTAATGTTGTTCGTTAGGCAACAATGCTCCCCGTAGGTTTCGTTATAACCGCTGCCACCATTTAATGTTTCCTCGTCTGTGACGTCGTCATAGGATGAGGAAGAACACAGACATGGAGTTGACTGTACATATTTATTTACAAGTTTATTACACTATATACACTCCTAAGGAACACTCCTAAGGAACGCTGCTCTCCACAGCACTCCGACTCCTGAGACGAGCCGCCTCAGTATTTCCCAAGAGAACCCCAGCTCGCTACACTAGCGCCGCCCCTGGTCTCTTGTCCCGTGGCGAAAAGCCACGCCTCGTAAGACACTGCTCGCGATCACCTCCGCACATCGCTACGGTCAAAACTCGACTCCCAGGAAGCTTATTCCACCCGCCTCCCTTGCGAGGCATCACGTGACCGACCTCCCACGCACAAAGCGTCATTTCCGCTCGAGATTTGGGCTGGCTGCAGAAGGAGCCTGGCGTCCATCTGCGAACGATTTCTGTCGTCACACATCACTAGTGCGAACGGACAGCCGCCTTCTCAGACACGCCCCCAGCGGAGAGAGACCCTCGAGAGACCCCGGGGGGTCCGTCCGCCCCTGCGCGGCACGAGAGGACCACCCCTCCCCCTTGCACGACTTGTGCGGTCGGTCGCGCCCAGTGCTGTGACGCTACACTTTGCTTATGACCAGAGCGCAGACGGGCGAATAGCAGTTTCCTTGGCACAACTTCAAGAGCTCTCCCAATATTTCGCAGCACAGACTTTTAATCAGTTATTAATTTTTTCTTATTAAAACATGTTTCTAGGATTTTCTACAGAAACATATTTAACTCTGTTTTCACAATATTTAATGACTGCGTTGTTCCATAATTTGTAAACCTTCTTTAGTTAATTGGAAAACAAGTCCCGAACGTCATGGAAATCATATAATGCGTATAATGCGTATATAATACTTTTTAATAACTTTTTCTATTCGTAATTTTGTACTGTGTAATAGCAAGAGCTCTGCTAATAAATATGCATACATTGATGATTCGTCAGAACATTAATTAATGTAATCAGATTTATAATCCTAATAACAACACAAATTTGATTAATTAATACGCTCATATTACTTGTTTAATAACTGCTAATGACGCTAATTATAGTTACAGTAATTGTTATTAGCGTGATGCACATCAGGATTATCATCTGGCAGCTATGAAATTCACACCTACGGGCAGCTTGTGAAAATATCCCAAAGTTTTGAAATGCTATTGATTAGAATAATCCTGTGAGTAACCCCCCGATTTACACACCATGAAAAACGAATCATATTTTAACTGAGACGAAAGCTTAAGTCTTAAGTTTCAAATGAGTGACGTAAAGTTTCGTCTTGGCATTTTGCAAGGGCTGATGCGGACGTGATAAGTACGACTTTCGAAAGTAGGCATGAGGAAGAATGAGAGATCTGCAGTGAATAGAATTCATCAGATTTCTCCTCCCGCTGATTTGCATGTAAGACCGTTACCATTCGAAATTTCAACAATTCAGAACTCTCATAGGGAATGTAGTCAAATCTTCTACTGTATAGGACATTGAATACTGTATAGGGTATTGAAAGGTTGAAATTAAAAGAAAGCAGAGAATCAATTTCTCTATAATCATGGAGTAGTAGGTAACCAGCACCATAAACAAAGTAAACTATATAGGCGGAATTTATAGTGTAAACAGAGAGAGAGGTTAAAGAAATGACACCAAAAGTGTTTCTCCAATTTTATGATTGTGTATTTGAGGAAAAGAAGGTTAAAACCTTTTACTGAACTCCGTGACATTGTAATTGAGAATTGTGTAGACGGATTGGATTTGAGGTCATAGATAATCTGATTCAATAATTCAGATAATTATAGTTTTTCCTTGGATTGTTATCACGAGTGCAAATGTAACGGGTTCAATTTGAAAATTGTAAGTTTAGAAAAGGATATATAACAGTGTGTTTATTTCTTTTTTGAGAATTAAGTATTATGCCCGAAGGTTAAAGAAATATTCTTTTTTTGTAAGATGATTACCAAGTGAAAATTTTGTTGTGTGTGTTAATGCAAGTGATTCACAGAAAGGGTTAATTATGAGTTTGTTTTTGTAAATGACGTAACTATTGAGTTTGAGATTATAGAATATTCTAAAGTACAATTTGAGTTTTGTTGCGAAGAGAGTGCGGATACTCACGTCCCTGAATCTAAAAATTAGTATGTATGACCTACCTTTGGATTTTATCGGCTGAGCTATTAAACCCAACAGAAGGTCTATCTAGCTTTAGCAGTATCCACTTTTTTGCACCTTTCAACAAATAAATTCAAGGAGATCGCCGAAAATGAGAACGGTACCATTATCTTCTCCGTTTTTTGCTACGTACTAGTAATAATAAAGAAAAATACGAAGCCTTTTTATCAAAATCATTGTTACGCAAAGTAATGCAAAAACTATTAATATTTTTGAAAAATTGTACACTGTCTTATTTAAATATGTTTTTGATGAACAATTTTAACTAAGAAAAAATCTACCGTCAATATTGTAGTTGTGGGAAGACAAAAAAACTTAAACTTTTGCAATTTTCGAAAATTACGGAGAATACGACCAATGTCATTTCTTTACACGCCTTTTCTCTATCCTTGTGCACAATTTAAAGAAACAATTGGGAGCCATTTTTGAGAAAATTTTGAAAATGTCTTTCAGGCTGTATATAAAGTCCCTCCTAAAATTAAAATATGTTTTAAATTGAAGGAGCCGCGACATTAGTTAGATCGATTGGGATATATTAATTTTGGTGAAAATCCTGCTTATGGTTTCGCAGCTAAGGTTGTTCACACACAAGCAGACTTATTCCAGAAATATAATTTGGAATCAGGGACCCATCAAAGCTGGATTTTTTCTACACTTGTTAGAGGAATTAACAAATAGGAAAAAGAATGGTCCACTGTTTCGGTTTTGCAGACCTACAATACGAATTTATCTGCCCCGGAAAGTGCCGTTTTCGCAGCAGCATTACATAAATTTGTTTATATCACCTATGGATTATGCGAGGAAGTAAAAATTATTCCGTTGGTTACTGACTTTTATAATGTGATTAAGAAATATTCAAATATTATGGATTTCGGAACGAAGCCAGCCAGAAGGAGCAGCAAACAATTTAACAACTGTAATTGCAGTCTTTGATGATGCCTACAATTGTTTAATATCCTTTTTTGGAAAGCCAGAATTTTCTAATAACATTTAAATTTTAAAAAATGTATTAAATATTGATTTTGCATTCGAGTTCACAGGGATTCTGTTACGTCTCGCTTTGTCTCATAATTTCTAACATAAAATTTCCTTTTGATCAATGTCAACTTTAAAACCTATCAAAGTCACACATTTCTTTCATTTTAACATTCGGTGTATTTTATAAAATGAACATGTATTAGGAGTGTGGATGTAATCGAGTACATATTTGGAATTTCTCTTCGATTATTTAAAGAGCTTGAACCTTCACCTTCAAGTTGGGGTGCTTCATCATCCACCAGGCATCAAGTTCACTTTAAATCGCACTGCTTCGGCGGTCCGATCGGGGAAGTTCCAACTCTGGCGAAAAATAAACGACGCCGCTGCGGGCTCTCTTTGGGAGTCGGAACGAGTTCTGGACGAGGGCTACACAGCTGAGGGTCGGTCGCGCGGGGAGATGCAGAGAGGAGGGGTTTGGACGGTGGATCGAGAAGAGTCCGAAAGGGACGGCGAGGAGGGAACGAGGTGGAATTTGGGTGGGGATGGAAACACGAACTGCGAAAAGACGAGGTGGAATCTGGCCTCGACCGGGGAGGTGGCTCAGGGCATCAACTGACATCACTGGTCTGGGAGGTCCTTGGTTCGAGTTCAGCCGGTGGCAGGATTTTTGATACTAGCTAGTCACCTAGGTCGAATTCAGTCGCTGTCTGGAGGAGAATTCTAGCGGTCGGCTGCTCTGATCGGTAGTTTTCCATGGCTTCTCCGATCAACACCAGGCGAATGCCGCAGCAATACCCTAACAAATGGGCCGTGCGCAATCTTTCCACCTTTTCCTTGTCCTATCCTCAACCCTCACTTGCACATACTTACACTAATATGCACTACACTACCACACATGCCGGGAGACTGGTCGGGAGCTTAGAGATTGTTCCAGCTGGGGTGGTAACCCGCTGGTGGGAAAATCCCGCTAGCCGACGTGACAGTAGGTCAGGGCAGGATCTCCGCAACCAGCAGGGGAAGACCACCACCGCCTCCCGATGAAAAAAGTACACTACATTTAGGATACTAATGACTTTACTCTTTGACGCGCCCGCAATCACTAACAATCAATCAATCTGGTCTCGATGGGATCGAGTGAGGACGTGTCGTGGTCGGCCGTTATGTTCGCCAATAAAAGAGAGCACGCAAACTTTATAACATTTTATTTAATCCTCCATAATTGTTATTCACATTTAAAATAAAGTAAGCAGGAGTTGCCCTCTTCCGGCTGACGCTTGCGTTCAGGCACGGCTCCCTCTCGTGCGTCACTCGGCACGACTCATGTCCGGCATGCCTCACGGCGCGGTTCCACCACGTGCGACTCCAGCACGCTTTCTTTCCGTGCGTCACTTAGCACGGCTCCTGACTCGTGATTCTTAGGTCATTAGTCGTGGGGTGCATGGTGCGGCTCCACCACGTCTTCTTTCCATGCGTCACTTATCACGGTTCCTAGACTGCACGGCTTCCTTCGTCGTACAGCGTCGACCGACTGACTGTATTCCCGAAGCTCTCCCTCTCTCTCTATCTCTCGCACGGCCCACGGCCCAATATAGCCTCGCCTCGAGGTTCTCCGTCTCGCTGGCCAGCGAGCTCCGTGGCGCGCGGTGTAAAACTGCGCGCGCGCCAGCTATAAAATGCTGACCACAGCATGGATGGGTGCGGGTGAGGGAAGTGGGTGAGTGTTGGCGTCAGTGCTGTGGAAGTCACTCGTTCAGCTGGCAGTTGATATTCTCAAAGTGGAACGTGGAGGACCCGAGATACGACGTGTGTCTTCCACTGTTCTAGAATTCAGTCGAGTTCACTTAGCTCTACTCCAAAAGCCATTGGGATCGAGACCACAACGCGTCCTCGACTGCTGCAAGGCAAACTACTCGCTCGCTCGTATTCGCTCGAGTTTGGGCCTCAAGCGCTGTGAGCCCGAACGTCCTGTATTCTCGGAAGACTGAGCAATGCGACGGACGAATTCGCTTCACCTCTCCACGACAGGATAGGTGACAGGTGTCTACGGTAGTTTGGGGAATGAAGAGGTCAAGAGAAAGTGCACATATTATTCTTGTCCCTCGTATGTCACAGGTTTTACTGTTCTGACACAATAAATCAATATATCTCCCTCACACACATTTAATCTCACTCGTGATAAAACGTTTCACTGTACATCTTTGTTATGCATTGATAACTAAACTGTACGCTTTATAAATATTATATTTTGAAGATTTACGAAGAATATCGAAATGTAAATGACTCAAACACCAGCGAGCATGGCTAGCGACCCTGGCTCTCTCCGTTCACTATCATGTGCAGGTAAACCTTCCCCTACCTGCTCCGATGTTATCACGGGTAATGATGTGTCATTTGAATCAGCCGAGATAGCCTCGCGAGTCGAACTCGTTAAATGATGAAAGAAGATGAGTTTGCTGCTCCATCATACCGGTTTTTACTCGTTCTGCGCAGCACCAGATACGTCACGAACCACGTGACCACAACACAAGCACTTCGTTTGAAAGCTAGATCAGACGTTGCTAGCCGCCAAGCGGCATGGCAAGCGAGCAGTGCTGCTGTAACATTTTGAAGGAGACATAAAGTGATAATTTTCGACAATGATGATCGAGAAATAATACGATGAATGTGTAGTTGAAATAAAAAAGCAATTTTTTTTCAATACTTCATATATCTGTTTTAATGACTTGTAACAACGTGATAATGTTTTTGGCATCTGTCTGCATTTAAAATTCCAGCTCATATTGTTACGCAAACTGATGCATGAAATTTATTGGCTGACGACGGATACACTGCGCAACACCACACCTAGTGTATGTCCTTGCATCACATGACCGCCCTTAGACGCTCTGACCCAATTCCAGACATTTCGAACAGAGCAAACATCTGGAAGCATCTCACGACATCGGCGGCGCGCGAATGTTCCAGATTAGAAAACGCCCCGAAAACAGCTCGAGCGGCGCCCGCCGCATGGCTATGGATTAATTTTCCAGGCGCCCGCCGCCACACTCGGAGACGATGCCCTTTAATTTACACTTTCAAGGAATTCCATTCGGACCCTGGGCGCGGGAGCCGGAGGGCGGTTATGGCAGCCTGCCGCGTGCTCGGGTTGGCAACGGTCTCTCGCGTTCGCTTCTCCCAGTGCGGTCTCTTCGGAAGGCAATATTCCCAAGTGTGCCTGGTGCGCGTGCACTCGTCCGCAGCCGCGAATGTGCCGTTAGTTTAGACGTGCCATTGCACGTGAAGTTTCGCGATTCTCCGGAAACTGGTTTAGAAGAGTCCGCGATTGTTTGAATGTAGATACTTCAGTTGCTGCGTCGTGCGTAGTGTGGTTCTAAGGCAAGAGGGGTTGTCAAATTATTTCTGGGAACTAAACATTTTTTTTCATGAAATTGTTTTTGAACCCGGTAGGGCAAGAGATGATTTGAGGACGCATGCGGTAAGGTGGGTCGGTTGCGACCCCAATAGTTTTTTTATTTATATTCAAGTAATTAACACGACTGAGAAAATAGTTTATATTTCAGAAACATGTATTGTTTTTATGAAAAAGTATAGGCGAAAATATATTCTAGAGTTTTGATAAATTTTCATCTTTTCAGGTAAAACATATCTAATGATACTTTATAGGAGATCTGTAGCAAAATACAGTAAAAAAATCCCCTAAATGTTTTAAACCAGGTATGCGTGGTATATATTTGTGACCAAGAAAAACCGAGGTTTACCAATTTTCACACAAGACATCCTCCCTACTCTCCTTTTAATAAAATAACGTTTTTTAATATATTTTGCCCCTACAAACCCTAAAAGTTTGAACTTCTAGTACATGTAAGAATGACTTCCTAAACCCTAAACCCGATTCTAATGTAAAAAATAGCGGCAAATTACTATCCTAATACGCTAATAACTTCGATTCGTACTTCGATTGAACTTTCGGCACAGTGGTTATGAATCAAACTTTTGCGGTTTCTCAACGCTAGCGCTCTCACACACGCTTCATTTTCACGTAAAATAAATCTAAAACACCCAATTTGTCCGGAAGTGAAGAAATTTCTGTTTTAATTCATCTTGTTTGTAGTAATAAACAGATAACAAAGAACAAAATAGCTACGTGTAATGAAACAGTTGTGAAATTATGGGAAGGGTAAATAGTATCCACCAAATCTGGACGCTCTAACGAAAGCCGTTACTATTAGATTGCAGCACATACCCCAATGCTATAACCGCATGGGATCATGTGACCTTGAAAGTACAAGAGAAATAGAATTTTGGAAACAAAATTCGCTTGTATCGTACTCGTAATAAATATTTTGATAATATTTATAGTGTCATGTTCTAATTGAATGAAGCATACGAATCTATTACTATTTTAGAAAACAAGAAATTAAATCAGAATTACACCACAAAAAATAGTGACCTTTTAAAATAATATTTCAGATTTTCTTCGCTTAATTTGTGAGAAAGTAATGAACTTCACTGGATGCTTGTGAACGTTTACAGGTTCGGCCTGGCAATTCACGTTCAAAAGATGTAACTCATTCACTACAGTATCAAAAAAACGAATTTACAGAAGGAATATATTTACTTGAAGTGGCTCAGAAACAAAATTTCAATTGTGAAATAATTATTTTTCAAAGGAAATATAATTGAAACATTATTGAAAATATTGAAAAGCACAAACGCTGTGGCATTTTATGTAGTTTAATCTGAATTTTCGTTTCTTTGTGGATACAACAAACTAAAGGCAACCATCGTTGCCCATGTATTTATTTAGTAGGATGTGCATCTAATAGTCAGGAAAAGGAATGAATTATATCTTAGTGTAAAAGAGAAATCATTTCATTTATATTCCACTCACCGTTCCCTTGGTTTCACTCCGCTCTACCCCACACCATCGCGCTCCACCGTGTTCTAGAGTCTAGATCACTACATCTCGCTTTATTCCGCTCCATCTTTATACTGTAACTCAGTGTTGTCAAGGTCGATGCCACGAGCGGGAGTCCATGGCACGACGAACTCGCCCCTCCACGCAGTTCATCACCCCGCCACCAGAGACCACGCCATCCCTATTGCAAAACGGCGGGGTGACTACTAATAGTTTCCTTTCCCAACGCTAGTTGCGCGGAGAGGCTCGTGGCATGCTACGGTGCCACGACGCGTGCCACTGCCATCAGTAGAAGACCTTGACACCACTGCTGGTAACTAGTCAAGATTGTCAAAGACTCTCAATATTGTGAAGATGTTCGTGTGCACGGCCTACTTAGACTAAAGTTGTACGTTGGCAAAGTGACGAACAATATACACAGAAGAAGAAGAAGAAGAAAATCAACAACTAGATGATGGAGGGTGAACGTCTCACTGAAGAGAACGGTTGATGGTCTGGTGGATGATTGAAAGGATATATGTAATATAAGAGGAGTTATATTTTCAGTCATAGATATCATATTTTCAGTTTAAGTACCGACAAGGAATGTATGTATTGGAAAACTGTGAAGATTTGGAAATGTAGATGATGTTTGAATGACTTGTTGCACGTGAGCAAGAAGGTGAATATTTGGGAACACGGACAGACAATCAAAGAACTGTTAAGATTAGGCTTGTTTTTTTCTCTAGTTGTTTCTTGTGAAAAGTTCCTTTTATTTTTATTATTGTTACATTTTGAGTACCATTAATACTATGAATAAATGTTTTATTTTGATTTGAAATTTGATTTTTTAAATTTAATCAAACGGTAACTTACCTTATTCAAGTCTACGGTGTATGCCGTAGAATCATCGTTCCTAAAAATAAACAATGGATATTTCTATTTTTTCTTAGTTGTGAACTTAATTCATTAATAAATTAGATCTACCACAATGCCCCTCTCCATCCCGACTAATCCCGATCAACTCTTTCCACCCCACTTTACCCTATTCCATCCACTTCGTCCCTTTATCTTTCTCCACACCACTTCACCACCTTCACCCACTCATCCTATCTGTAACGTTCCTCACCACCCCCACCTGCGTCACCCCGCTCCATCCCCCTCCGTCTCACTTCACCATCCTAGTTCATTTTACTCCATCTACTCTATCCCTTTCACCACGGTCAATCCCACTCCATTTGCTCTTCACTCCATACGTCTACATCCGCTCCATCCCGCTCTACCTCACTCCAATCATTTCCACTTCGTTCTACCTCCTCCACCTACCTCTCTCCATCTCACTCCATCCACTCCATTCAGTCCATCACACTCTACACTACTTCACCCCTTTCCACCTCGTTCCGCCTCCTCTACTTATCCCTCTACGATCTTACTCCATCCTGTCCATTCCACTCTGCCCCGCTCCACCATACTCCACACCACTCCATCTTGGTTCATCTTGCTCCATCTGCTCATTCCATTCCACCACGATCAATTCCACTCCATTGGCTTCTCCTTTCTCCATCCCGCTTCACTCCACTCCTTTCAACCTCGTTCCACCTCTTCCACCCACCCCTCTCCATCTCATTCCACCCACTCCGTCCAGTCCATTCCACTCTACTCCACTCATTCCCCCGCTTTACCCCGCTCCACACCACCTTGTACCGCCCCACCCTCCTCCACAGCACTCCGTACCACCCGCTTTAATCCGTGGTTATCCGCTTCCTTCCAAATCACGCTATTCCACTACGCTCTATACTAGGGAACCCCCATTTATCCTTTAGACCCACTCATCCTCTCCACCAACCCACCTCTCTCCATCCCGCCCCCACCATCCCACCTCTCTCCATTCCGCCCCCACTATACCACCCATTACCTCCATTTCACTTCACATCGCTTCACGATTGCTCTCGAGTTTTAATTTTTGCTTGATTGTTAAAAGTTTTAGGTTGGATTCAAAATTGCGAAACGCGTAATACCATTCAAAATATCCAGTTATAAGGTGTCCTGGACCAGGCGAAAAGAACTTAGGAAAATGTGAAGAATAGCAATATGAACATTTTATGTCACAACGGTTTTGTCGTCAGTCGATTACTTTGCGTGAAGTATGCAATTTTTTATAACACACATTCAGAAGTATTGACATTTTTTTCACTTCCATAGAAATGACTCTTCTGGTACGGTATTTCCTTTAAACTGTCAAAAAGATTGTTGAACTCATTTTTGCATTTTACTTTTTGGGCACTGAATGGTTTTGGATGTTGCAGGCACAACTACAAACTTTTGTAAGTAACATACTGTATGGGAAAGCATGAGTGAAGGATGAAAAATGTACTCAGGGTCACTTCGACACCGACCTTTCTTACTTTCACTTACTCTGCTAAACATTATGATGTACAGTTCCTCAGTTACACACACGTTGCATGAAATCGAACGTAATTAAAATTGAACAAAATTTCATTGCTGAAGTCATGATATTCTGTAGACATGGAATTATTAGACAAGTGAGAGTGAATTAAAATGAACATTGTGAATAATGATAATCAATAAGGAATTAATGAATTTTTCTACTACTGAGTTAACAGTACATTTTATTTCTGCCTTCTGATATTTAATGACACAAAACGGCCTAACATAGTTTGAAATCACTACAGCGTTAATTTAGGAGCATTTAAATTTGAAAAATCAGTATGTGAACTTTAAAATGAAAAACAAACAAATGGTCAGTAAATGTCTTCACACCACGAGATTGGTGAAAACGAAACTGATAAATTAGCAAAAAAACAACAAATATTAACACATACATGCAAATTACGTGGCCACAGTAGACATTGAATGACTAGCACAGGTCAGAAGTGAAACATTTTTTCTGATATTAAAGCTTACTCTTCGCATCAAGCACGCGGAAATCTGTTGATTTCTTTCATAACTTAACTAGTCAATGCAAACTGCTTACACATTTACATAGGAAAATTCATGTTCTAATATGCTCGTAAGATCTCCATTTATCTATGTGCACGTCAGTCAGCGAGCAGCAATACTTTTATGAACGTTTAGAAAAGGTCGATATACACGGTACAGTTTTCGTGCAGATACTTCATGAAGTCCAGATTTAACGCTTTCTGCATGAAAAAAAATATGAACATGTTCATAATTTTTCGTGTAGAAAGCATACAGTTTGACTCCAGCGCTTCTAGCGGCAGAATCTGTTCACTAACGGTAATCGGCCATGTCGATTTTGTGGTGAGGTGTGTCAAGGTGCGATTGTATGAAGTGATATATTGTGATATATACAAGGGAAATTTCCTTATCCCTACCTTCTAATTTTTATCCCCTATGCTCCTCATGGTTAATTAATCAAGATCACAGCCAGAACGCACGCACAGAAATACCGCCACTGAAAGTACTCAAACAGTGCGTTGTTGCCGGTAGCCCCCCTAGCGGCGGCTTGTGGCGATTCATGCAGAAAGCTTAGTCTGGTATAAACCGTGTACGCGCTACTTTTTGGCTTTTATACGTTCTGTTTGAGATTTTGACGTTTCTATACAGAAACTGTACGAGAATCTGCACGAAAACTGTACTGTGTATATCGGCCTAAACACAAGTTCATGGATACTTGTCAAAGCATTGCACACTTTGTCTACTCGTCTACTGTAACAAGTATTGTACCACAGCTTCTGAGCCGATGACGTCCATCTCGATCAGTTTTTTGTCCAATTCTCCTGATCCATTGATCAAATGCTGAGATTGCCCCTTGTTTTGCTTCTGGACATAAATGTAACTTCATTATTTGTGCACGTCTTCTAAATTTCAGTGAGAAATATAGTTATTTATCTTTCTCCATAGTGGTTGCGGCAAAAAGTTTTATTCTTTCATGAAGAACACGATGAGGGTTGAGGGCATAAATTTATAACTAGTTTACCTTTGAAAATAGATTTTATTAAATAGGAGCGAATATTTTATCAACAAAACTTGAAAAACACGCTCTTTTTTTCTGTATTCAAAATTCGACTAAGAATATGGCTTGGAGATCACAGAATGATGAAAACGTGCACAGATTTCACTTCTCCCGATTTCACTTCTCTCGATTCTCGTCACACAGTTTTTAACTGTTTTGGCGTAAATAAATAAATACATTGCACCACATTTATTGAAGTATCCGCAGAGAAAAAATCCAAGGGTGTTAAATCAGGGCCTCGTTAGCCAATTAATGGCGTGTCGTGCGTAGGTCAAGGGAACTGTCAGCGAGAAAGGGTAAGGAAGTGTCGTTGTGTGTGTATTTGTTTGTTTGGGTGTTTGTGTGTGTACGCTGTGCGAACATCCTACGAAAACTCTTGAATTAATGATTCTTTACGTTTTCCCGCTGGAATAGAGTCACTGTTCCATGCCGCAGGAATAGGGTCTCTTCGGAACAATGTTAGCTGATTCCAAAAGGATGGAGAAGCATTGAAATGAGTCGCAAACGCATTAATACCTTACTGCTTTGTATTTTGTAATTTGCCCACATCGTCGAAGTAACTGATGTAACAAAGTATTGATGTAACAATATTACATCAATGCGGTAATTTACGAGATTGCAGAGCGCAAACATTCGTGAATGTGTTCTTAGTACCTATTAGCAATATGAAAAGGGAATTGAAGTGATTGCTGCCACAGTGAGAGCTGAAATCAAACAGAAAATATTAAGAAATAAACTGGAAAACAGTCGGTTAAATGATATAATGGAGCATGGTTCCAAGAAATAATTGTCTATATCTTCGGGACGAGGTTTCTTAAAAAGGATAAAGGCCAAAACTATTGTTTGGAACACGTAGATTATGACAGTAGTGTTTTTCTGCTCGTAGTAGTAGTATTCTTCTGTATAGTAGTAGTAACAGTAGTGTTCTTCTGAAACACCGGTATATATTAAAATTACAAAGAAATGATTCTTATTGTAGACGATAAAACAGGAAAATAAACAAATCTTCAAAAATACAAAATGTGCTTTCAAAAAATCACGCTATCTTTTACTGATAAATTCTAAGATGATGTATAAAGAAAGATAGGTAATAATACAAAATGACGATGCCGAGATGTTGATGGAAATAATAATTCAGACAGTTACATTTTTTCCTTAAATCATAGTATACCGTGATGTTTTCATGAAACGGTGGGATTTTGCAGAGATAATATCACAAAATTTTATTGTTTGAAACCTAATATATTTATTATGATGCTGAGAAATAATGGAAAACAATTTTCCTACCTCAGAAGACGTCTGATGGACAGTAGCAAACTGCCTAGCAACTCTGCGTGTAGAATTTTTGAAACTATTAAGTGTACCATCACTAATATTAATGATACATCAAAAGATATGATGAACAGTTCGTCAACAAAAGCATCAACAAAGATTTAAACGCTCTCTTCTCTCCTTTAATTCTGAGATCTGAACGCGAGAAAAAAAGATTAATGGTCCCCCTAGTAATCCTCTCGATGAAGCCAGAGCTAAGTAGCGTATCGCGAGGGGAAAATGAAACACAGCAATCTCCGAGAAAGGGGTTTCGGCGAACATGGAAACGAAATCTGTGTACGTATGCAAAGACGGAGTGGCCCTCCACGCGCATTGAGCGCGCCTTTGAGAGGCGGAGGGGAGGCGAAACACAGCGGAGCACGCTCGTTACGGCCGGCCACGCTGCGATCACCCCCCGCAGCCAGAGGGGGCGGCGAGGGGGAAGGTAGTGTCGGAGGCAGAGTCGGTGGAGGATTGGGAGCAGGTGGTGGGTTTGGAGGCGGATTTAGAGGTGGGTTGGGAGGGCGAGTTTGGAGGCTGGGTTGGGAGGGCGAGTTTGGAGGCGGGTTGGGAGGGCGAGTTTGGAGGCGGGTTGGGAGGGCGAGTTTGGAGGCGGGTTGGGAGGGCGAGTTTGGAGGCGGGTTGGGAGGGCGAGTTTGGAGGCGGGTTGGGAGGACGAGTTTGGAGGCGGGTTGGGAGGGCGACTTTGGAGGCGGGTTGGGAGGACGAGTTTGGAGGCGGGTTGGGAGGGCGGGTTTGGAGGCGGGTTGGGAGGGCGAGTTTGGAGGCGGGTTGGGAGGGCGAGTTTGGAGGCGGGATGGGAGGGCGAGTTTGGAGGCGGGATGGGAGGGCGAGTTTGGAGGCGGGTTGGGAGGGCAGGTTTAGAGATGGGTTTAGAGGTGGGTTTGGAGGCGGGTTGGGAGGCGGGTTGGGAGGCGAGTACCAAGACGGGGACCGAAGCGGGAGCTGGGGCGGAGGCGGGGGCGGAGGCGGGGGCGGAGGCGGGGGCGAGGGGCGGAGGCGGGGGTGGGAGGCGGGGACGGAGGCGGGGACGGAGGCAGGGTCGGAGGCGGGGACGGAGGCGGGAACGCGAAAAATATGAAATATACGTACGAAAATTAGTTACAGACGAAGGTAAAAAGTCTGCGACGGGAAAGGAAATGGAAGTACGACCACACGGAAGTCGAGACATTCGTGAAGCAAATGCAATAGATGAAGGCAGAAGAAGCATAAGTGTGAGCGGTAGCAGAAATAGGAGGGAGCCGCAAGTGGGGAGGTAACGAACGCGGACCGAGACGGGCAAAGACAGAGACAACGAGTGGCACACGCAAGAAGAGTACTGCGGAGGCGGAGGCGAAGCCGAAGACAGTAGGTGAGGACGTATTGCGGAAGCGGTGGTTGCAGCGACTGAGGGTTTGGGGCGGTGGGGGCGGCGGAAACAGCAGCTCGGCGCTCCCTTTGCTCTCCCGCAGCCCTCGCGCCCGCCCGCCGTGCGTGTACGAGGACCGAGGCTGCGTCTCTCGAGGACGGCGGGGCCGTGAGGATCGGGAGGCCTGATCCGCGGAGGGGGGCGTGGCGAGGGGGCGCGGCAAACAAAGCGCGCGGCGGCGGCGCCTCTCAACCTCGGCCCTGTTAATTACATGCTGAAAGGAATTTTCGGGGGAGGGAGGCAAGGAAGGGCGGCGGCGAAGGGGTGCCCGCCTGCGATTGGCTGTAAGCGGGGGAAACGCCACTCCAAGATAAATACCTGAATGGGAGGCTGAGCAGCGGAACAGCGGCGGAGAATCGGGACAGAAGATGCAAAGTGCCGGCGGCGGGAAAATTACAGACGCTGTGTCAGCAGGGGGAGGCCACTGATGATGCGCTCTACCTGAGACAGCGGAAGATCGCCGACGAGCGACCCTGCTGTGACCATGAAGCACTATCAGGAGGGTTGTATTTGCTGTGCACAAGCAGGTCGCCGTTGGATATTCTGTAATTAGTATATTATTTGCGTAATAACTTTGCGTGCTAACGCTTTGTCTATCGTTACCGCATTACAAAACACACGGAAGTGCATTCATTGAAAATACTTCCGATTATTGGATTTTGACCGAAACGATTGTTGTAAACAATCGTCGTACTCCGGCATCATGGAACCGATCACTTAACCATCTATCAAATCCATAGTATAATCTAATAATCCATAGTATTTCTAATAGAAATGCATGGAGTTTACTAAGGATTACTAGAAATTTTCTAGTAATTAATTTCTTACAGTAATAAATTTAGAGGTAGACGAAATATCATTAAAGTAGCTAAAATTTTATTATAATTAACCAAGAAACATTAGAAATGTATTTGCTATGCGTTTGAACCATGAATTTTAGCTCCTATCGTATAGTACGGAGGGTTCTTCTCTTCATATTTAAAGTAATATTAGGGTTATTTAATGTATGGTTGAAGAAATTTTTAGGTGCTATTATTCCATCTAATTCTTCACAGCATTAGTCTAAATGTAGTGGTACTGTAAACATTTCCAGAAGTGATAAAAGACTCTGCAATTTTTAAATGTAAGTGAAGAAATATACCATTCTTGACATATTATGTGCAGACAAACTTTCTGTAAGTCAATGCCACCTTTGATCTCTTGGTATCTAAAAAACAAGTGACGAATTTTTGCGTATTTTCTACACACTAAATGCACTGGCATAACCTATGCAAGTATTAAATTTGCATAAATTACTTGTCAATATAAAATGTGTTCCTCTTGGAAAAGTAATTATAATGATGCTGACTATCTAGTTCACAATAATGGGTAAGTGTACTGTTAATCATTGCTTTTGCGTTTGACTACCGGACTCTGTACTTCTGTATTTCTCTCTCTCTCTCTGTACTCTGTATTTGCACTCAACATGCAATTAATGTCAATACAGGATCTATAACATGAAAAACACAAATTATTCCTAAATTAAATGTAAGATTACATTTAAATAGATATAATTAATACACTCAGTTTTTATCACGTATTTTTGTTCGCCGTTTGGAAAAAGTAAATATTACTTAAGAGATTTCAGGTACACAAACTGGTTTTAACCAATGCAAAGTAACCCGATATATCTAACCGTGTGCATTGTGCAGCATTGTATCTGTGATATAACACACTTGAATAAAATATTTTATTATTATTAATACCTTTATTCCTAAACTTATAAGATAACGGTGATGTGAAAAAGATGCCACTTCAAAAAATAGGCCTGCACAGTTTTAATTTCACAAAAAAACTGAAAAGTTATATAAAAAAAGCAACAAATTGTTGTTGGTATAAAAATATTTTAACGTCCCTTAACTGATAAGGCTTTGAGTTAGTGACAGATATTTTTTCATATTTTTTATTAGTAAGTTACGTACAATCTAGTAACAGAACACAAGCATTTATATACATAAGAAATGAAAAAGGCGGAGTATAATAGGGATACACTTCATTTCACACATTCAAAATACATATCTTAGAATTCCCTCTCCAGAAACAACAATATGGTCCAGATACTACAAAGATATTTTTATATTCGTAGAACTACTGTTCAGTACATTTATTGAAATGAGCAACAAGTGTGTATTTTACTTCTTAAGTCCGAAACACGGGAAATGATATGAGTAGCCGGTCAGCTTCTCACATCAGCCAGACAGCTTGGATAAAGCTCGTGAATGAGATGAATAATTATATCAGACTTCATACGGCTTTTGGCATTAGTTTTAGGACAATTGCTAAAGTAAGACGATTGTTCGAGGATAGAGCTGCCAACTTGAAAATTTGTGGTGTGAGGGGGGGTATACCCACAATGGTATGGATTCCATTATCTCCAGGCTTGATTTTTAGTTTTAAAATCAGAGGTCCTTGTCTTCGCAATCTTCTGGTGCTTTACATTATTTCAAATTGGCGTTTTTGCCATTTAACTAAAAATATATCCACTTCAAAATGTTAGCACTCGGCTCTAGAATTCGTTTAGCACTACAAGCACTTGCGACTCTGAGTGAACTTCCGATTTTTGGAGCACGAAGGCGATTTTTTTGTGTCATAAACCATACACAAAGATCTTTCATACTGTCTGTGTTCTCGACGAAAACATTTCAAAGATTTAAATGTCTCAGGCTTTCGGTACGCAACGCAGCCAACAATGAACCATAAGGACAGGTCGTATCTACAACCCACACGTACTTTTGGACCTAGTCGCCAGCGCCCTTCCTTTAATCACGCTTGATCCATCGTTCTCTCTCTTCCCATTCCGGAAAAATATTTAGTAACTCAGATTATATCGTCGTTGATGATGTCAACCTCCAATGTGACGTAACTCGCGATTTTTACATTTTGGTATTAATGATTCAGAATTTGCTTATTCTTTAGTTTGATCAGAAAAATTCTAAGAAAATTATAATTGTGGTTTTACAATACAAAATAACAAATCTCCCATGTGACCTTTACAACTTATTGTCGACAGGATATCTCGTATGTGGTAAGAGCCACATTGGAGGTTTTTGTAAGGTGTTTTCAGAAAAATATTACAATACATAAATACTTAATACTATTATATAGACCGTGTAGAATGCTTAAACTCATTCAACTGTACATTATTAACATCAAAAAGAGTTTTTTCATCCTCCCGTAAAATTTTATTTTTTTTCACACAACAGTTGTCTATTTTCAACCACGCTACGTTAAATTTCATAAACAGTGGCCGATACATTTTTTAATAAAAAATTGGTTTAAATGTCACTTCCGGGCGTGCTTTTTAAAGCAAATACCTCACCCCGCGGACACGTTCTTCCAATGCAGGATGTTTTCCTCACTGTCAAAGAGCGACATTTTCACCAATAACATAAACGTGGCAGTGCCCAACGCTGTGGTAGCAACAGCGGTGCCTGAGGTGGCGCGGCAGTCCGTTTCAATTGCTCGCCTGGTAGTGACATTGAAACACCGTTTCCTGGAACAAAAAATATTCGGGAAAACTGTTACTGACATTCTCCATGAAATTCAACATAGAACCTGAGGTATCTTTGTCATGTGAACGTCCCGATCGTTCTGTACATTAACCTAATCTATCTGATTTACCACGAAGTCTCCAACTGTTTTCCAAATGTTTCACTTACAATATTAGGATTTAGAGGACATCATCATTCACTTACAATATTTAGTTTTGGAGGACCAAATCCTCCAAAATTTTATTGGAGAAGTAGAAAGAACCTGGGCTCCTTAGAGTTGGCGCTAATGTCCCAGTATGAGGCGTCTTCTGTGTTTAAGAGAAGTATTTTGACATAAAAGATTTTTGGAAATTATGTGTTGCACTCAGAAAGATTTTTGTATAAATCGGCAAAGCCGAAGGCCAGCCCAACTCGGAAATGTGTAGTGAAGCCTCAAAGGAGATAAAAAGTGAGATTAGGTTAGGAGGTCTCGTATGAATAGAAATTTACACCTAACACAGTGGTACTCTGATGTACACTCCTTGTCTCTCATTATTCTTAGAAACTTTCCACCAGCAATCTGATTCTGTTTCTTGCACTTGTAAGATAGAAAATCGCCTGTTCTTACTTCAGGATTTATCTACTTATTTAAGATAATATTAATTTTAATCGGCTAATTCACGAATCAGTCAAACACGCACATAAACTGAGACATGTTTGAATTTACACAAATTTTGTCCTCTTGCAGGTAGAAAGTACAGAAATTATGCTTTTACTATTTTGTCGCTACCCTATCAGTTAGGGAAACGCTACCGTCTGATTCAAGTTGAGAGCCAGCGATACCATTTACTGCAACTATTTCGACCGTAAGGACCTAGGTTCGAGTCCCGACAGTGGAGGATTTCGGATACTATCTAGAAAGCTAGGTCGAATTCAGTCGCTAAATGGAAGAGAATTGTAGCGGTCGGCTGCTCTGATCGGTAGTTTTTTGTAGTTTTTCTCATTAATACCAGGCGAATGCCGGGGCAGTAGGCAAACAAACGGGCAACGGACAGGGCTCGATGTTTCCTTTCTCTTCTTTGTTCTATCCTCTTCCCTACCTTACATACACTTGCACTTTCATGCACTACGTATGGAGGGAGATCAGTCGGGATCTGAGGACTTATCTCGGCTAGGCTGGCTGGGGGATACCTTGAAGGGAAAATTTTGCTGGAGACACGTAGATTGGCGTGGGATCTTGCCCACCAGCTACGGAGGAAAACTGCCATCAGCCAGGATGTGTATGCTCTACACTGACTGTACAATGACTCCGGCAGGTAAAGAACCCGGAAAAATAGCCAATTAATCAATCAATCAAATACTTGATGCCTTTCAAACATCACCGGCTTTGAGAGAACTCCTGTTAATGCAACTGGTTTCATGTATCCCTTTCTCTCACTTTCTCTCCTTCTTTCACTTTTAAAGGTCAAGACAATGTGCAGAGACTATATATTCCCTTTCATGTCACAAATAGAATTTACTGTCTTGAGGGGTAATGTCTTCAATTTTTTAAAGGAAGCTAACCTTATTAATAAACTGTAAGAAACTAAGAATCTTGTGAGCATCAATATTGTCTAAATGTTATATCAAATAATGTTTTCGTAATGCACAATGTGTATTTTGAGGATTGGGGTTATGTTTATATGGACTTCTGTTGACATTGAATGTGGGCGCCAATGGATGTCATGTATTGTTACTCTCATATGACAAATTATGTAGTTGTTTTATTTTGAAAGTCTGTTCTATGTTCTGTTGTACTTCCATGTATTGTTTTTTTACTGTAGTCGCTAATGACCTGGAAGTTCATGCGAACAATCAAATAAAACATATTAAAAATAAAACAACAATCAATCGCGAAAGGCCGTTAAATTAAGCCGATTCTCTATTACTATTTCATATTTGAACAACTTGACTAAGGGAAGTTTAGCATTTACTTTATAGAAGTGGATGGAGGGTGTTTGTGAGAAAAGGGGGCAAATGATTTGGATGGGTGAAAGAGATCTTTGAGGAATCTGGATCTAATACGTGAAGGATAAAGAGCGTTTTCACTCAGATTGAATATTAAATAAAGATCAAAGGGCATGCAATACCACATTTAGCAAAAATAGTTATAATAGTTACATATATCTTATTTATCCGCATTTCACACGCTTATTGTCACTAAGTTCTGTCAGAGTTTTGTTTAGTTTTCTGCATGATGTTACATGGTACCTTGGCACAGATTTGCATACGCATTCATTATCCTGTTCGAGGAAATATTGTCTTTTGCGTAGTTGGTAGTGGTATCCATGCATCGCCATCCTCGTGTAGACATGCTGCATTTCTTTGTGGGATTTGGTCCAGCTTCGGTGAATCATAAGGTCCAAGGAGTACAATTCTTCTTCTATTAATCCCCTCTTCTTTAGAGATTGAGTGTTGGAGTGTTGGGCCATGCTGGGAGGAGAGATTAGTATTTTTGAGAGGGCCGATTCCCTATTACTATTTTATATTTGAAAAACTTGACTAAAGGAAGTTTAGCATTTATTGTTTAGAAAGTGGATGAAGGGATGTTTGTGGGAAAAGTGGGCAAATGATTTTGTGAATTAGGATAGGCGAAAGAGACCTTTGGGAATCTGAGTTTAATGCGTAAAGGATAATGTGCCTTTTCACCGACATTGCATATTGGAGTGTTGGGCTGACTCACTGATTCGTGATTCCGAGCGCGTCAACTACAGAGGTCGTTAGTCCCGTAAGTGTAGTGCGTGTTTTCCTCCGGAAGTGGCGGTAAATTTCCCCCGCTGGATGGCGAGATCCGGCGCCGAACTACCGTCGAGTAGTTGGGCTTCCCTCAGCCAAGGTATCTCCCACCAGCGGGGCATCGCCCCAGCTGGGACAAGCTCTAAGCATCCGACTGGTCCCCCGGCATGTGTGGTAGTGTAGTGCATGTTAGCCTAAGTGTGTATGTAAGGGGTGAGGATAGACAAGGAAGAGGAAAGAAAGATCGCGCGCGGTCCATGGCCCGTTTCTTAGGGTACTGCTCCGGTATTCGCCTGGTGTTGATCGGAGAAACCACGGAAAACTACTGATCAGAGCATCCGGCCGCTAGAATTCTCCTCCAGACAGCGACTGAATTGGACCTAACGGACAAGCTAGTGTCAAAAATCCTGCCGCCGTCGGGACTCCAACCTAGGACCTCCCGGTCAGAGGGACTGCAGTGGCATCAGGTTGATGCACTGAGCCATCTCTCCCGATAAGAGTGTTGGGCCATGCTGGGAAGAGAGAGTAGTATTTTGAGAGGGCCGATTCCCTATTACTATTTGATATTTGAATAACTTGGCTTAGAGAAGTTTAGCATTTATTGTTTGTGGCAAAAGAGGCCAAATGATTTTGTGAATTAGGGTGGGCGAAAGAGATCTTTGGCAATCTGAATCTAATGCGTAAAGGATAATGTGCGTTTTCAACGAGATTGCATGTTGGAGTCTTAGGCTGACTGATTCGTGATTCCGAGCGCGTCAACTACAGAGGTCGTTGGTCCCGTAAGTGTAGTGCGTGTTTTCCGGCGGCGGCGGCGGCGGCGGCGGCGGCGGCGGCGGCGGCGGCGGCGGCGGCGGCGGTGGTGGTGGTGGTGTTGGTGATATTTTCCCCGCTGGATGGCGAGATCCGGCGCCGACCTACCGTCTTCTAACGGGGTTTTCCCTCAAGGCAGTATTTCCCAGAGGTCCTATTCCCCCGGGCGTGCGCAGGTGCTGTCCGGGGCCGGAGGCGGAGCGTGCCGAGGGCGAGGGCGGGGGCGTGGCCGAGGACGGCGACGAGGGCGAGGGCGAGGACGCGCTGGTGTACGGGCTGCTCAAGTCGTGCGAGCTGCGCGGGCTGTGGCCGTCGATGCGCGACGAGCGCTGCCTGGCGGCGGCGCTGGCGGCGCAGCTGGCCGGCCGCCCGCCGCGCGCCGCGCGCCGCATGCTGGACGCCGTGCTGCAGCAGGCCGCCCTCGCCGCCGACCTGCGCCTCAGCACCGTGCTCGTGGTCAGTGAGAGAAAGAGACACTTCATAATACGAGAGTTGTACCAAAAGTAAGGTTTCCATATTTTTTACAAATAGATAACATTATTTATTGTTATTAATTTATACATCGTTGAAAAGCTTACACTGTTGTCTATTTTTCAACATAGTCTCCATTTTTTCGACACACTTTTGAAGACAGGGTTCCAGCTTTTGTATTCATGAATCGAAGAAGTCTCCCGCCAATCCGTTGCGGAAGCGTGTGACCTCTGCTCGGACTTCATCGTCGCTCTTGAAGCGTTTTCCACCTAAGTGTTCTTTTAGCTTGGGGACGAGGTGATAATCGCTGGGGGCTAAGTCCGGGCTGTACGGGCGATGGGGCATAACGGTTCCCCCAAATTTCTTCAGAAGCTCCTGTGTTGGACGAGCGACATGGGGTCGAGCGTTGTCGTGAAGAAGCACTACTCCCTCCGTAAGTCGTCCTCTCCGTCGATTCAGGATTGCTTCTTCTGTATTGCGGTAACTTCCTTGCGTGGAGAAACCAGATTACTGCTCGAACCTCGCACTTGGCGAGAGCGGCGATCGACACTTCCATCTCTGATGGCTGCCAAGCGAACACTGAGCGACGCAGCGAATCGCGGGTGGGCGAGCTCGAGAGTGGGGGATCCACTGCGCAAGGCACTGTTTCCGATTTAGCCTAGCACGTTCCCTCGAGGCCGTAGCTCATTGGGAACCTTACTTTTGGTACAACCCTCGTATTTTTGTGTTGCCGGGCGCGTCCCTGCTCTCTTCAATAAGCTTACACGCAACACTCACGGTGCTGGATACTCGGATTTACATGAAACTTTACCAGCTTGTTCAGCACCTTTCAAAACCCCTACATACAAATTTTTACGTGATATGAAGCACTGCAAGTAGTGTTTTGCGACAATTAATATTGAGACCTTTTATGACCTTACCGCCTGTGGAAGGGCGGAAATCGCTGCTCGCCGCCGATAGCGGCGGCGCGGTGTGTGAGTAATGGCCGCAGAACCAGCGGTGAGCAGCGATTTCCTCTCTTCCACAGGCGGTAAAGTCATCAAAGGGCTCAATACTAATTGTTGCAAAAACACTACTTGCAGTGATTCATAGCATATAAAAATTTGTATATAAGGGGTTTGAAAGGTGCTGAACAAGCTGGTAAAATTTCATGTCAATCTGAGAATCCAATACGATGAGTGTTGAGTGTTAGAGCAGGCGTCTGCTGACTTATGAACTACTGATCTCAGACTGACGGACTACTGGTCTCACTGACGGACTACTGGTCTCACTGACGGACTACTGGTCTCACTGACGGACTACTGGTCTCACTGACGGACTACTGGTCTCACTGACGGACTACTGGTCTCACTGACGGACTACTGGCCTCATTGACGAATTATTGGTCTCACTGACGAATTACTGGTCTCGTTGACGAACTATTGATCTCAGTGACGACTGACGCACGCACTGACGGACTACTGGTCTCACTGACTGACTGCCGGACGCACTGACAGACTGCTGGTCTGTCGGAGGCTGGTCGCGTCCTCTGCAAGGCTCGCGTGCGCAGGTGCCGCTGAGCGCGCTGGCGGTGCTGGGGGCTGCTGGGCCAGTGCGCGGCGCCCGGCCGCCGGCGCCGGGTGGTGCGCGCGGTGGCGGCGGCGGTGGTGACGGCGGCGGACGCGCGCGACCCGCACCCGGCCACGCTGGCGGCGGCCGGGCGCGCGCTGGCCGCGGCGGCGGCCCCGGTGCCGGCGGCGGCGGCGGGGCGGCCGCGGGGGCGGGGCGCGCTGCTGCAGCAGCAGCGGCGGCAGCGGCGGCTGCGGGGGCGGAGAGGCGCCGGGGGCGGGAGCGGCGTGCGGCGGTTGGCGCTGGCGCTCGCCCACGCCGCCCACCCGCACCTCCACCCCGACACGCCCCCCGCCGCCCGCGCCGACATGCTGGCAGGTAGCGGTCCCCACACGTGCGCGAGATGTGTTTGTCGTTCTCTCTCGGTTTTTCTTTCTTGGCGCGTGGGGGTGTGTCATCAAAATGGAATATCTCACGGTATTTCGCGTCGTTCTCGGTGGTACCACTAGGACTCGCATGATCGCGACTGTATCGAGCACTGCTGCGACTCCTAGCGGCACAACCGAGAACGACGTGAAATACCGTGAGATATTACATTTTGATGACTCACCTCCACGCGCCAAGAAAGAAAAACCGAAGTATAGGGTGAAAGAACAGAGTGCGGTCCAAGTTCTCACTGTGTTGCTGAAACTGGCTCGGGTAGGGAGACAGTGAAACACCAACTCCGGTTGACAGCCGTTTATTTCAAAATGAAGAGTACAGAGTCTGGTTACAGGTTACAACTAATTGTGCCCCCACCTCACAGAACTCCTCAGTTTATATACCTGCTGCCTGGCAGGCGACTAACACCCACGTGTCGCTGGCAGGCGCGAAGCAATCTCCTGAGGGGCGATTAGCTCTTAAGCATTTGTTCTCACTTTCGAAAGAACATCCTGCGTGACTTCACTCGTACACTTGTGCACACGTGTCCACACGTGTCTAAGTGTCCACGTGTTTGAGTGCATTGACAATTGTCTGAGTGTTGTTTCTTATTTAGAAATTATATGTGTTTTCCAGGCTGCTCAGGATGCGGTACTTCGGCTGATGTCACAGAACTGTGAGGCAATTTTGTGGGATATAATTCGCGGACGAGTTTTTATACATTGATGTAGAAGTGCGTGGTCAAAGTTCCAAGAGTGCCGGTTTCTCAACAAAACGCTTTACAGTGAAAATTCATTCAATGCATGTCCGCGCAAATGTAATTTTTGCCTTTGTGCAACTTTTTTTGTTTATCGCCCCCGTTTTCTAATGTTCTGAATTTTGTTACACAGATTTTATTTAGCAAATATACACTTTTGCCTACGAAGTTGAGTGGCGACTTCACAGTTGCCGCATGAGTAATAAAAGTAACTGTTATTGCATTATACAAAATTGATGAAATCTCCTAAATTGCATTAATTATGCTCATAAGCATAAGTAATACAATTTAAACCGATAATTTAAAACTAAAAGAAAGATTTTACGTTTGGGAATAATAGAGCAAACTTTTTCAATTTAAAATTTAAATAAATTAAAGAATGCAAACATTTAAAAGATGCCTAATTTTTTGTCTCCCTCTCACTAGGGCCTTGTGCGGTATTCCACTGGCACTAAGGTTGGTGCCGCTCTGTCTGAATGTTGCCCCTATTAAACGACTACCCGTCTAATTCTTCTTGGAATGAACACGGAAACCAATGGAATGTATTTAAATTGTTCCTCTGTTAACATGCCAAAACTCTCCCCCTCCGCCGACTATCCCCTTCATAGAAGTTTCTTATTACCACTTTTAAGGCACCACTTTAAGGAAAATTGTAAGAAAACGAATTTTCAATAGTTCAAATGAAAAATCGGTCACGTAAACCGCCTTTGTGCGGCATCGCCTGTGGCTGAGCTTCAATCCTCCAGGATATCCGAGGCCAAGGAAATTCCTGGAAACATGTAACAATATATCGTGGCCATTTATACTATGGTTGCTAGCTCCATTTCAATTGTATTTCTTCTAAAGTGTATATCAGTGTTGTGAAGGTCGATGCCACGAGCACGTGTACCACGACGAAATCGCTGCTCCACGCAGTTCATTACCCCGCCACAAGAGACAACGCCATCACTGTTGTAAAACGGCGGTGTTACTAATAGTTTCCTCTTCCGACGCTAGTGGCGCAGAGAATCTCGTGGCATGGTACGGTGCCGCGAGGTGTGCCACTGTCATCAGCAGCAGACCTTGACACCATTGGTGTATATGAAAGTGACCTAACATTTGATTCTTTGAATTGAGAGTACCTTCCTCATCTACCTCCTTGGGACGGTAGAATATCATGTCGAAAGCCAAGGTAGTAGCTTTGTTTCCTTTCACCCGAGTGTTTGGCTTGCTTTCGGACTCTGAGCTCAGCCTTCACCCAAGTCGCTTGATGTTTTTCTTTAATTTTGCAAAGAGTGCGATGATAGCTTGTTTTGGGGCTCATAAAATACTAATGTCTCGTGCATACCTAAATGGCATACTTGAGTCTACACGTCAAAATCAGAGGCATATGACATATTGAGTCTTCACAGGAAACGTAAGCAAGAAAGGGAAAATAAAATTTGTCAAAATGTTTCATTTTTTATAATGGACACACGTATACTAAAAACGTTTAATGTTCATTAGAATAAAATTGCGACTTTTCTAAAGATGAAGTGTCTAGTAATAAGATCATTTTCTTGTATTTCCAAAATCTCTGTAAAGGACCGCTTTTTAATGAACCCAAATACATACTTCAGGCCGCCTAATACAGATTTCACTGTACTTAACATACAATTGCTTCGTCACTTGTAACCTTCAATAAATTTAGGAAGGACCACACCAAAAAAACCTATCTGCTAACTAGCGTATTCAACATTTAACTAGTGTATTTTTCAAAACCACACCTACGGACGAATAGTGCCTTATATTACGCGTAAGGTATGACGTTGCACCTTAAAGATTCGTTACTTTTAGTACACAATGCCGCTACTTCATAAGTAGTTCTAAAATTCCATGAATTAAAATTAACAGTTGGCAAGAGTAGTATCCTCTAGAAAATCAGTTTTCTCCGTGAAGAAAATGATGCATCAATTTTTATCTTGTTTTAAATAAACTACTTGCATCAAACGGCGGCGAGCGCAATTACTACTTTTTTACAATCAAGCGATCCGATCTGTGGGAGGTGATAGATTCCCGGTCGAAGAAAGTGCAAGAAATATGCTTGATATTTTCAACATTAGCAAGTTTCTAGATTCTGCCGAAATCGATTTTGAAGGTGAAATCCCTTGATTTGCTTTTGTTTGAACGCTTTGTTTTTTCACAGATCACTTTCAGGCAGAGACCAGAGCGGGCCATTAAAAATGTGCAATGAAACGTACACGATCTTCCCCTCCTCCTTCTCTTTCTTGCCCTTTATTTCCTCTTCCAAAGTGGAATGTAATGGTGGAGATCGTCCCGTACCTTCACCTTCATATGCGGTCTACAGCGGAGAGTAGATGCCTATGCCCTTTAAGGGGATACGAATAGGCTTGTTAAAAAATAGACCACCTGGAGCCATCGCTTTAGATTTTCTAAATAATGTCGTAGTATACACATGCGACTTAAAATTTTCTAATCCTTCAATCCTTCAATCTTGTCATTCTAAATATACAGAAAAAATCTTTGGTGTTTAAAAAATTATTTTTAACCAATATATTACGTATCTTTACATATTAACATCTCCTGGCACGGGGAAATAGCACTTTGTACTTTGTACCTTACAGAATTATTTTTCTGAGATAAAACTCTTGAAAAAAGTATCTCATTAATGATTGCATTAATCAACTCCACTTCTGCAAACATTAGAGTAAATTACGTTCGATTTCAGCAAGTTACTTTTTACGTTAAAGACGTCCAACGACCCGTTTATTGGCTCATTTCGAAAACCCGGGCAATCTGATAATCCAGAGAGTGTTCATATGTTCTTGGCTGTCTAGGATGAGCCGCGTCTCAGTCGGTTTTGCTGACGTTTCGGCCATCTTGCTGTGGCCTTCTTCAGAGCTAAGAGTTAGAGCTCAGAGCTAGAGTATAGCTCTGAAGAAGGCCACAGCAAGATGGCCGAAACGTCAGCAAAACCGACTGAGACGCGGCTCATCCCGGACAGCCAAGAACATAATGACTCCGGCCGCGGAAGCCTACAAATCTACCAGAGTGTGTTCAGTCCCAATGCATCCGGATGATCGCCGTTTTTCGATAGCTCCATCTGAACACACGCTCTACAAACGCGGTACTTGCGCGGCCACATCGGCTTCGGTGGCACCGAGTACCAGTTGAAGTTACTCCAGTGCCTCTGAACGGGGAGTCCTAGGGTTCGAGTCCCAACGGTGGCAGGATATTCGATACTGTAGCTACGTAGCTAGGCCGAATTCAGCCGCTATCAGGAGGTAAATTCTAGCAGCTAGCTGCTCTGATCCCTAGTTTTCCGTGGTTTCTTTTATCAACACCAGGCGAATGCCAGGGTAGTACTCTAACAAACGGGCCACGGACCACGCGCGATCTTTCCATCCTCTTCCTTTCATACCCTCACTTCTTACACTAAGCAATCGTGAGCTTAGAGCTGGTCCCAGCTGGGGAGATGTCCCGCTGATTGGAGATGCCGCAGTCCAGGTCGGTGCCGGGTCTCGCCATATAGTGCGGGAAGATCCAGCGAAAAAACCATGCACTACTGTTAAGAGACTAATGACCTTAGCATTCGACGCCCCTGAATTCAATCAATCAATCGCGCGGCCGTAGGGTTGGCAGCGCTGCTCCGCGACGCGGCGCCCGAGGTGGGCGCGCGGCTGCTGGACGCCGAAGTGGCGGAGGCGGCGGCGAGCGCGGCGCTGGGGCACTTGCGCGACGGAGGCGGCGGCGGCGGCCACGCCCCCGGCCCCGCCCCCGCCGTCGCAGTCGCCGCCGCGACGCGCCTCCTCGCCCAGATGAGCGGCGGCGCGCTCGGGGAGCGCCACCGCGTCAAGCAGGCCTTGCTCTCCGCCGCGCGCCACTACGCCCCCTGAACACCCCCGTTGACACGGGGGGCTTTGGAAATGGCCTGCTGTTACGACTGCCATGCAAACGGTTTCGGACAGGAAAGAACTAGATTTATTCACTACAGAAATGAATTTTTCATTAACTATATTTGAGAAGAAGACATTAGTTAGCCGAGGTTTTAATTGGAAATTTCCCAGTGAAATTTGCATATCCGGAAGGGCAAATTGTAATAACTGCCAGGCCTTTGAGACAGTAGAAAGCTTTATATATAAGTACGCTATTTTAATTTGTAGAAATATTGTTCTTGATATTTAACATGTACCTGCCTTTATTAGTGGTAATATTTTGATATATTTAGAACTTTAGGTTTTTGCTTACTTTTAGAACATTATACATACCATAATTGTATAAAAAATGTTTCAAAATAGTGTGAGATTTCTTTCAATTATAGTTGAATTAATTTTCATTTTATTACTATATCTTGTATACTTAAAAAATAGAACGTATTATTGTATGTGTTTGTGTTTAAATGAAATCTTATGAAAATCTTATTTTAGCTAGAGAAAAGTCAAGAATGTGTTTTTTATCAAAGAATTGCTGAAAAACATATTGTTGACGAGAATATTTTGAAACTATTAAAATTAATTTGTAATTGCTTTTCTTTTAGAGCAAATGGTTTAAAAAATATTCCGGTGTATTATATTGGCATCTGGTTACTAAATTAGTATTTGAATTATTAATAATCTGATAATGAATGCAACTCATTTCATACATAACTATTCAAGTATTATTTGTATTCCACTTCTACTCATCAGAGTCAGGAACATTGTGATGTTAATCTTTGATGAAAACGTTTTAAAATAAACCTTTTCTGACCGTGTACAGTTAACATTAGAATAACTCTTTCCACTTATCTTAATGTACTAATTTCTTAAAAGCTTTCTTCCAAAATAACTCATCAGTAAATTATGAATGCACTTGAGGTTGTATTTTCACCACGTCAAAACTTTAAATCACTTAAAATTATTAATATATCATATTCAAAACATTTTCTCAAACGACAAATGACTTAATCAAAACATTACTTCTAATTCTAACCCAGTAAAATTGAAAAATAATACCGAAAAATATGCAACATACCTTTAAGGATATCTATTTTTGGTATTATAATGTATTATTACCACTTTTTTAGAATCCTTTTTCATTCGTAGCAATCGTGTTTATGAATTTCATGGAACTGCGTATAACGTGTGAAATGTCTGCAAACAATTGAGGTCTATTTTATTGTTACGAGTAATTGAGTAACGTATTTTTAATCAATTACCATAAATTAATTAGCCAACAATCTTTTGTATATTCCTCAATGTTAGAAAAGTGAAAAAACATTTTCGAAGAACCACTTAAAAAAAGTTCAAGAACTCATTCAGTATTCCTTCTCCAAACAACTCCTGCGGCGTGAATAACGAATAATTATTACCACTTTTTGTAATAATTTTCATATGTAATAATCGTTATTACGAATTTCATCAGCCTGCGTATAACGTGTGAAATGTCTGCAACCAATTGAGGTCTATTTTATTGTTACGAGTAATTGAGTAATGTGTTTTTAATGCTTTACCATAAATTAATTAGCCATCAATCTTTATACTCCTCAATGTTAGGAAACTTAAAAAAAAAATTCGATGAACCACTTAAAAAAAGTTCAAGAACCCGTTCAGTGTTCCTTCTCCAAACAAATCCCGCGGCGTGAATAACGAAGTGTGTGCGTGGGGGCGACGGCGCGTGGAAGGTGCGTTCGTCAATCGCCCCATAAAATCGAATTTACAGCCCTCCGCCGCCGCCGCCGCCGCCGCCGCCCCTCGCGGCCACCCACGCCGACAAAGGCGCCGCCCGCGCGTAGAGTGTCGGTGGCCCCGAAATAAATTGAGAAAGGGTGGAGGGGGGGGTGTCTCGCGGGGCCCCCCACGGGACGAGGGGCCCGCGCCGCGGCGGTGGCGGCGCTGTCCCCGGCCGCGAGAGCCAATTAGAGCGCCCCCGGGGCCCCGCGACACACTTTTTCACGTGCCCCGGCCGCGTCACAAATCCGAGCCCTCGGTTCAACTCTAATTATAGGTGCGCGGCGCCGGGTCACGGGGCGCGGAAGGGCGGGGGGCGGGGCGGGGCGGGGCGGGGCGCGGAGAAGGGGGAGGGGCCGGGCAGAACGAACGGCCGCCGCGCCGGGGAGTTTAATTAATTGGGAGAACCCCGATGCCCCCGAGCTCCCTGCTGCCACCGCCTGGGTGAGCCGCCGCCGCCGCCGTTCTGAAGCAACCCGCTGCAGCCGACAGACCCACCACCTTCATCAGTGACCACCCCCTTCCACTTCAGCTTCATCGAAAATGACGTTGCTGACACCGCGTCGCGCCGATGGCTTCGTCATTCGTGCCGTGAGTGTGGATGTTACTGACGTAATTGATGATTTGGTTTCCTCGTCCTTCTGTCTTATTTCCGTCAACTTCTGCTTTAGTAAGGTATCTTGTTCATTTATGATTTACATTATTACATATAGTTTTTATCAAAAATATTTACGATGTGTCCATTATCTTAAATAGTAAATAATTGATACATACAAATTGTGTTTGGAGAGATCGCCTGAAGTGAAATATTATTTTACTATTTAGTTGTTAAAGGACATTATTTACGTTAATACCAAAACTAAGGTGGATTGGGCATGTGGGCGGAGAGGGAGGTACGTGGATGTCAACAAACAAGTCTTTATTGACACAGTCGCCATAATACGTATGGTTAACCCCACGACTACTGTGCTCTTTCACTTCTCTATCCTTTTTATATTGATGTCTACGCCACTTCCATCAAATCATATCTTGTAGAACTAACTAGCAATATTGTCGCCTCGGTCTCAGAGACTGAGCGTCCCTCAATCAGTAACACCGTCAGGTAACCGCAGGAATCAAACAGGCTCTAACAGTGCCCGACACATAGTCCTATCATGCACGCCGTTATCAGATCTCTTTCCGGCGAGAGTCTCGTTAATTGCCCGTTTATTCAGCGGCGAAGAGGAATAGGGTGTGTTAGGACGAGGAGTGGAGAGAGAGGTACACGTATGTCAATAAAAAAGGTATCAATTGTCACAATTTCCACCTCTCAGGGGGGTAATCGCGACTGCTTAGTTGGTCGCGATTTCTGGTGGAGACTTGTAAACGTCCACCCGGACCCCGAGCTTCACAGCGGGACTCACGTCGTTAGTCTCAAGGTGGAGACAGTGAGTAGGTCGATCGCCAGCCAGAATCCTCTGTGCAGGAAGGCAGAAAAGTCTCAAACCCAAATATGAAAGTCCAGTCGGGGAGCATGGACACCCCTGTCAGGGTCGCCTGGTTCCGGCGGCACTCACGTCGGTAGCTTCAAGGTGGAGGCGTTGAGGAGACGGGTTGAGGGCCCCGAGACCCCTGGGTCTCGTCTTGTGGACCCCCGGTTGGGCACTTGGCTTCGTCGTGGGAGTGGCCCGACACTCTGGGCAACGAGGAAGGATTTTTCAAGGCGCATGTACTTAGCGCGTTGTCTTGACTCCGGTCCTCGCTTGGATAGTTATGAGATCTAAGCTGGCAGAGTGACGCGACACAGGTATTGAATGGGAAGGTTGCCGTGAGGGCTAAACTGCGTATTGGTAGGGATCCAAATACCAGCGTATCGGCGTATTTGGCCGTCGTCGGGGTGTGTGGATAAAAGCGAAAAGTTAAGTGTCCATCCCGGGGGTAATGTCCCCTGGTAGAACCAGAAATTGTGTGGTGTAGTAGACCACCTAGGGTCCATACTGTCACAATTACAACACTTACGGCTAATCCCACGACTATTGTGCTGGTGCACTTCTCTACCCATTGTTGTTATTGTCTACGCCACTTCCCATTAAACCTTATCTTGTAGCATTAACTAGCAATATCTCCGCTTCGGTCGCCCGTGGTTTGTCTCTCGTCTCCGAGTTCCCCATCCCCCGACAATTGTCTCCCTCAGTCAGTAACACCGCCAGCTAACCGCAAGACTCTAACAAGCCCTAACGGCGACCGACACGTAGCCCATCATCCACGCCACTATCAGCATCCTTTCCGCCGAGAGCCCCCCGTTAATTCCCGTGTTTATACGTCAGGGGGCGTGGCGTGGCGGGGCGTGGCGGGGTGGGGGAGGCGTTCTCGCACGTGCGCGCGCGTCTGGCCAGCGGTGCGCAAGGCGTGCGCGCGTTTCGAGGTCAGTGCTAATGGCGCCCTCGCGCGGCGATAGAGCCCCGCCCCGCCCCGCCCCGCCCCGCCGCGCCGCGCCGCGCAGGGCGGGTGAGCGGGTGAGCGAGGCTGGCGACCTGGAAGGGAACTGCGTGGGCGGCAGCGCTCGGTTTCATTAGCCGGCGCACTAACGCTGCTCACTTCCTGCGGAGAGACGGGCTGCTTTGGGACCCTCTCATAGCTGCAACCAACTTTTGAGCCTTGTTTCAACGGCTCACTTCACGAGGATGAAAATATCGCGATATTGTCCTACTTTTCGGTTCACTAACGTTTTTCATAATCCACGATGACTCATAACGTCTGTTTTTACAACGTTTCTCTGAATTTGTATCTATTTAGTATATTTCATCTTAGCATGTTCAGAATCATTTTATAATAGCTTGGCTTCTCTCATCTGTTTTATTGCAGTTTACAAGATGGCGTTCGATCGTAGGCACATGATTCTCAACGTGTTTATATGCATTTTTTAAAAATATATAATGTTCCACGTTACTTGGGTAAGTAAAATCTGTATTTTCTATTTTAGGGTTTTATATATAATGGTTTTTATTAAAATTTCTGCAATTTATAAATTGACATTGTATTATCACACTTTGCTTCACCTTTTTTTTTATAAGCAGTGAATATCTGAATATCTCTGAAGATGAAAATTATACCTTAAATATGCGTAGTTATTATTCAAACTTAATATCTATGTTATTGTTCAAAAATCTTGGGAGATTATTCCTGAATCTATACATTCCAAATTCTATGCAGAGCTTAAGGTCGCTTTTGAGCATATATAGGATGTCACGGGAGGAAACGTCGAAACTTCGAAAATAAGTTCTTAAGACAATTTTAAGCATATTTTGTCTAATAAACAATTTGGATATGCCGAATGTCTGAGCTGAAATAATCACTCAAACGTTAGTTTGAAAAAATGTGCGGCAAGAGATTACAGTCTCGCCGTAAGAGGTCGACAGCGGCCGGCGGGATGTATTTTTATTTCAGCCACAAATTACAACTTTAGAAGGATAACTTATTAAAAGAATCAAAATTAATCCACCCTTTTGAGTCAGCGTGTGATATGGCAAGTATCTTCGCTCATTCCCATAGATATTTGCAAACTCTCGCAGCAATAATTCGTTATATTCATTGGCGAGTTTTGTGAAATTCCATCACAATCACAGGCCTGAGGGGAAGTATGCGGTATGGACTCTCGTGCTGTAACTAGCTCATGTGGACTGGTGTTGGAGTCTTGACACAATGTTTTTGAGATATTATGACCATTAATTTATGTTTCAGTAAGGTTGGGACAGTTTGTGATTATTATGTATATGCTACTATTATGTTGTACTTGCCTTAGGTATTGTAATGTTTCCTTGATTCCTTGCTACTCTTATTTTTTACTACATTTATTATTTATCACTTAACTAAACCCATGTAATGGTACCTGACTTTCATACAAGCAATTATATCTTTATTTACCTTAAGTTTGACCTGAATTATGGACGCAATATAATTTGGAGGCTAGCTCAGTAATACGAGGGTTGTACCAATAGTAAGATTTTCATATTTTTTACAAATAGAAAACATTATTTATTGTTATTTATTTATACATCGTTGAATAGCTTACACTGTTGTCTATTTTTCAACATATTCTCCATTTTTTTCGACACACTTTTGAAGACGGTGCTTCAGCTTTTGTATTCCTAAGTCGATGAAGACTCCCGCCAATCCGTTGAGGAAATGTGTGACCTCTGCTCGGACTTCATCGTCGCTCTTGAAGCGTTCGCCACCTAAGTGTTCCTTTAGCTTGGGGAAGAGGTGATAATGACTGGAGGCTAAGTCCGGCCTGCACGGGGCATGGGGCATAACGGTCCACCCAAATTTCTTCAAAAGCTCTTGTGTTGGATGAGAGACTTGGGATCGAGCGTTGTCGTGAAGAAGCACTTCTCCCTCCGTCATCTCTACATCTCTCCGGCGATTCTGGATTGCTCCTTGATCTGGATTGCGGTAACTCCCTTGCGTGGAGAACCCGGATTATTGCTCGAACCTCATACTTGGCGGGAGCTGCGATCAACACTTCCATTTCTGAGGGCTGCCACGTGAACTGAGCAACGTAGCGAATCTCGGACGGGCGAGCTCGAGAGTGGGGCAACCATTGCACACGGCACTGTTGTCGGATTTAGCCTAGCACCTTCCTTCGAGGCTGTAGCTCATTGGGAACCTTACTTTTGGTACAACCCTCGTACGTCCCCGGCCGTTTTCGTCACATTACAATACTTACTCTTTCAGGGCTCTCCTCCTGGTATCGTGGGCTGAAAAACACTGCTTGTACAAAGTTTCGGTTGGTAATATTTTTTTTTATATTTACTGGCAAATAACGAAAATGAAGAGGATGGTTTTTCATGAATGGTTTCTACTTTAATAATGACAATGGTATGGCTGTGGCATCGGCGACATGAGGTGTCGGCCGTGTTCTTTATTTAATGATCTTTTCTTTCAAAAAGTGTTTAATTTTGATAACTTCTTTTAGATATTGATTATTCCCTTTTTACATTAACAATTCCCTTTTTGATATTTACAATTAACTTTTAATATTAACAATTATTTTTTGATGGCCATAAACTAACTTGAAAAAAAAACAACAATTTCTTTAATTTTAAATCTATCTTAAATTTAGGAACATTCTTGGGCCTTGAACAATTATATCTCTGACAAATCAAGTTCTTATTTCTTCCCGAATATAATTTCCTGTTGATGAGTTAAACTGCAAACTTGGCCGTTGTCTGTGGCTACCACTTACCATGAACCATCATTCTTGTTTTTGCTGCAACGTTCGTTGGCTACATCCACACACGCAAATAATTACGTACTTAAACACTATCAAAAGTTCATGTCGCGTCCGAATGTTCTTAGGATTGTGTCTCTTATACTTTCACTTCTGCAAAACTATTTCCTTAAGAAAAACTCGCGTCTCGCCGTACAGTTTACAATTTGTACCTCGCCGCGATTAAAAACGTTTTCTCATAACATTTAGCAAATCTCCTTTCTGCCAGCAACATACGATCATTCAGCGCGATCAAAACTCATCTAACGTTTACCCAGATGACATCTCTTTTTTTTCCATTCTTGGTTCGATCTCCGGTGTTCAACTCTCTCTCGTTGCTTGTCAAAACAAGTCACGACTGTCTTTTCTTTTCAAATAACAATGTTTCTCTCTACATGCATTGTTGTAATAAAATATTAATTTAATAATATTTTCGTCCTGTCTTTTACAAATTACACGTTATATATTGCCGCAATTTTATTAATTTCCTATTCAAAGTTTATTTCCGAAGTACACGAAGTTCTGATGTACTTCAGTATATTTATAATGTTGTTGTGTTTTATGTTTTTCCACCAGCCCTGAGGATGGAATAAAAATATTCCGAAACGTTGGCAAACTTAATGTTTTAATTTACTGTGACCAAATCCCGTGATCTGTATTTCCAATTTCTATTGCATGGAGGTGAATCTGCGATACTAATATTGCACTAAAAATGCTGTCGTTTCTTATTACATACGGCTATTTGACGAATGATTCTTGAATGAATTATTGATGATTCCGAGCGCCTCAACAGCTAAAGTAATTAGTCCTGTAAGTGTAGTGTGTGTGTTTTCCTCGGGAGGTGACGGTGAACTTCCCCCGTTGGATGGGAAGGTCCGGAGCACTTCCCCCCAGCCTGGACAAGCTCTAAGATCCCGACCGGTCTCTGGCGTTTGTGGTAGTGTAGTTCATATACGTGTAAGTGTGTAAGTAAGGGATGAGGATAGGACAAAGAAGAGGAAGGAAAGATCGCGCCCGGTCCGTGGCCCGTTTGTCAGGGTACCGCCCCGTCATTCACCTCGTGTTGATCGGAGAAACCACAGAAAACAACCGAAAAGAGCAGTCGTCCGCTAGAATTCTTCTCTAGACAGCGGCTTAATTCGACCTAGATAGTAGCTGGTGAATTCAGTTGACGCCCTGAGCAACATCTCCTGATTGAACGATTACTGAGTTGCAGCGAACTCGCGCATGCGCAGTATGGCCTTTGGAAGCTCAGAAGCTCCAGTATTTACATAAGTACACGAGAAACATCGGTCAAAATTAAACGTATAAATCCTGTTTCACAACTCCTGCGCCCTCCGACGCTTCTCGTGGTCCGGCTGAGGGCGGAGCGTGCGGCGGAGCGTGGGCGGAGCGTGTGGCTAAGCGTGCGGCGGAGCATGCGGCGGACGGCGAGAAAATTGCGAGCGTGAGACGCCGGCGAAGACGCTGCCAGAAAGAGAGGGGCAGATTGGGTGCTGAATATTTAACGCCGCTGCCAGGCTGCGCTGCCGTGTTGACACCGTCTTACGTTTTCATTACGCGTGATGAGACGGCAACACTTGAACATCGCGCCCCGCGAGCGAGCGAGCGAACCCGGAGGCAGCGGACAAGAGGAGGAATGGGTGTAGCGAGTGGCGGGGCCGGTCGGAGGTGCCGGCTCGGCGCGCGAAGGGATTCTGGGACGGAGTAAAAGGTTAGCAGGTAATGAAGAAACGGGTTGGCTACGTTGTAGAATTGCGGAGTACGTAGGGAAGGAGAAAAACGACCGACAAAAGGCAAACTGATGGTTTTTACTTGTGTAAAATTTTCGCATGTGTCAAGAGAATCGAAGTGGGAAGATGATACGATTGAAGGAAATGGAAAGAAAGTTTCTGCAGTCATTCACTAGTGTGAAACGAGTAGAAATGGGAAGGATATTAAAATTCAATTGGCAGGTACGGAAGAGGAATTGTAATTGGTATAGCACAAGGAATAAGTCAAGGGTGCACTGAGGTGTCTCACTGATTCACACAAATATGGAACTTTTGTTCGTAATAATTAGAGTAATAATATTTCATAATAATTATGATTCATAATAATAATAATAATAGTAATAATAATAGTAATAGTAATAATAATAGTAATAATAATAGTAATAATAATATATTTCGTATCCAATTACAGATTAATATGACTGATTGAGAAAAGACCTGTATCTAATACTTTCATGATAATTTCATGGTACGAACAGTGGAACGTCTATTTTTCGGGTTTACAATATCGAATTATCCGGGGTAAGTTTCATCATCAAAACGCAAAGAAAAACTTTTTTTTTCGTAAATAAAATTATGATTTTATGTGAATTGTAATGAATTAATATGTACTTTATTGTAACTTTTAAATAATAGTAATATTATTTCGACACATTTCTTCCTAAATAGCATTTTAAATAACTCAAATGAGCTAATAAAAATATTTCGATTACCTGTTTTTTTTTCGATTTTCTAATCATTGCCCCGAATAACGGAAGTTCTACTGTATTAAAAATGCAAAAATTCCATTTCAACTGATCTTCTGCAACGTCGAAATACGGATCGACCTTCCGCATCTGTATCGATGCTTTTCCCCCTTCCCCCACGGAAAGGGCACTGACTCGATTCGCGCGCGCGCAGTCACTCCGCTGCTGTGTGGGAAGGAGACGGAGCGAAGGCGTGGGCGTGGGTGGGGGTGGGGGTGGAGGCGAGACGCTCGCTACGCCTTGCCGCCTCTCGAGCGCGGCCCGAGGTGGATTAAGACGCCAAGCGCTAAAATAACCTCCACTCGGGGCGCCGCCGCCGCCGCCTCCTCCTCCTCGTCCTCCTCCTCTGCGGAGTGAGTAAATATTGGGAGAGGGCAAGGTGTCTTGCTTCGGGGCTCGCAGCATGAACAGGGTTGCTAGAGAGCGCTCCGGATCGACTGGGGTGCTCGGCGACGTAACCTCGCCCAGAAATAATTCCGTGTGGCAGCTCTTCAGCGGTCGCATGCTTTCGCGTACGACGCACGTCATCTACGCTTCGTAATGGGTGTCCTATCTCCGCCTTGCCCCTGTATTCACGTTCTTCATAAAATACAGGTTATATTTAGCTCACAAAATGTGAAATAATAAGATACTCAAAACTTTGAATGCTATGTAGAAAAACTATCAAATATCAGTAATTCATTTTTTTCTTTTACTTGTTGCTCTTTCTTTTACAATGCACTTTGTAGAAAGGAAAGTAAATTAACGTTTACAAATATGTATACTTTCATTAGATTATTGGATGAGAAATAATATGATACTTGAGTAAATTTGATACGATAGAAGAAGTACGTGATGCGCGAATTTGTCCCTTAACAAAATTAATCGTTTTGTTAACTTAAATTCAGAATCTTTCTTGTTTGTTTTATTGTTATTAGTAACAATTTTTGCATTCGAAAAATATAAGAAAACTCATATTGTAGCGGTACGCTATTTTAATATTTTTTAAATTTCACAAATAACTGTCGATGTGAGGCGTCCACCTCCCGCCGCCGCCAGCCGGGTCGGCGCGCCCCCTCCGCTAATGGAAGGGATGACAGCACGCGCCCCTCTAAAAGTTTATGGCCATCGTCCGCGAGTCGACCCTCATCCCGTCACGCACCCGGGCGCCGAAGAAGAGATTAGAGACGTGTGCTGATCCCGCCGTTCCGGGTATCATGCGCACTAAGTACCTAGGCCGTCCTTCGCAGCTTTCTCCGGGGGTCCCAACGGACATTCCGCGTACCCTTTACTGACCTACTTCCGAAGTCAGACGGAGAGCGTTTTCCAGACAGAGATAGGGCTACGGAAAATTCCTAGAATCACCGGACCTGATTGGCCGAGGACAAAATTACGGCGTAGTAGCACTTAGCCAATCAGGGGCAAAATTCCGTGGGGTGGGAGCGATTTTGGGGCACTTTTGAATTTTCGGGGTGGCGGAACGAGGACACCTCCACGCTAGCGGCGTAGGGGAGAGGATCACTTCTTCTTGTTCGATTGAGCTGGGGGGGGGCGAGCGCCGCGGAGTGAGTAACAGCTCCGGCGCCGCGTTCGAGGGAGAATTATTATTTTGGGACTTAGTTCGTGGACACTGAGCTCTGCCGTGGGCAGTGACCGGTTTTCTCCGAGATTCGTGATCGTGAAAACTCCAGAGAACTTTCCGTAAGAACTGCTAATTTGTGTGAACGGAATTCGCGATCATTCACGATCCGGGCCAGCTGACCGTCGCCGCCGCCGCCGTCACCGCCGCAGCCGCTGTCGCCGCCGCCGCTCCTTTGGTAGCTATTGTGGAAGGACGTTTCTCGGCCTGGCAGGGCCATCTCAGCCGCCGACCCAGACGGAGAGAAGCCGCGACCCCCGCCGCCGACGCCGAGGGCCGCCTACACGCCGCCCCATTCAGGCATAAACTTCGGTCAACGACCGCCAAAGAACTATTGTGCATTGCTGTGCCGCGCTTAGGCACTTGTTTCCTCATTATTGTCAGCCAGAAGGCGAATGGCCTAGAGTTTGTTGGGGCCTGTAAAGGAATTTGATTGTAATTCTCGTTCTTTACTTTTTTTTTTAGATTTAAGTTTTATCTCATTTTTTCTTTCGTTTCTAACTGAGCTCATCAGGTAGGGCCTTTCTTAACTCTTTGAATCACTGTAACTTCCCCGGCCTATTATTAGGCGGGAATAAACCTTTTTATTTGCTTTACCAACCACTGAATTGTTTCTGTAGTTAGCAAACGCCTTACGACTCCTTCCATCCGAGTTAGATTCTAAGCAGGTGACAAAGTTGGCCGACTGAGCTAGGCCCGGGCCGCCCTCGTTGACTTCGGCGCACACCCACGCCGCCGGAGCTCGACGCTGTGGTTGACAATCGACGCCACCGTGTGGCTCGATAACGAACCTAGGGTGTGACAATATTAATTTTTTTAACAGGCCAACTACACTATATGAAGAAGCATTGGGAGTCCAATTTTATTTAATAGCATAAAACAGATATTATCTGAGAGTGTAATGGACAAAATTGTCAACCAAGGGTTAAGCAGCAATCGCTTGCATGCGATGTGCGGAAGGGTAAATGGCATCTATAATCAGTCGAAGTGGAACCGTTATAAAACGAACGTTTTCGACGTACTTGCGGGTCTCTTTACAGCACTAAACGTATTCTAGAATTGTGTCACGCCAATTTAGGGCATTCTGTTTTACGAGCGTGAACGACATGGGTTTAATGTGAATCGACGCCTTTCCCATTCGCCGGCAACATTCCGAGGACCCCGCTCCGAGGTTCTAGGCAACACCACGCCCACCCTCCCTCTGCACGTCCTTTCCTCTTCCTCCCCTCCTTCTGTCCCGCGATCTCCGCTCTTGACTTTTCTTTCTTTCTTTACTACTTCTCTAAAGAGAGAATGGCAAATAACGTTGAACTACAGTAATCAACTCTTGTTCCTGCCTCGAAACTTCTATCTCGTTAGTAGTTCGTTCGCAGAAAGGTATAACGACTGCCACGTAGTTTAACCAGCCTTTTGGAAGAACTTACAACTTCCATACTCCTTGTATCAAACAGAAGTGCCTATGGGAAGACTCCCTTTTGTCGTTAAGCATCAATATAGTTTCGAAGTTATGAAATTTATTTCTTTACCTTATAAAATTCTGCAAGGTATCGAGAATTTCTTCCTCAGTTATCTCCGACCGTTTTAAGATAACAACTGTCTTCTTGAAATTTTTTAGTCTACAGACTTTGCAGGTAGAGCCTAGATTGTAAATTGAATATTGTCATGAAAATTACGTAGTGAGGTAGGAGGAAGCCTTGCGTTTTGTAGTGTTAACACGCACGATGCAAGTATAAAAATAGTTTTCCTCTAAGATAATACAAATAAGTAAGTAAATACAAAACAATTTATTCTCTTCTGCAAATGTGACTAATAGTTTAGTTATTTTTATGATCAAATTTGCTTGTAAGTCATCCATTCCTCTCTCTTTAAGATTGCCACTCGCATCACGAATTAGGAAAGAGAATAATCAGTACGTTTATCTCGCATTTGTATCACCAATTTTTAAATCTAGGTGCCATCTTATGACATAAATGAAGCAATAAAATTAAAAACTTTCAGATCAGAAATAAAAAATCACACGATTAGATGTGTTTCTGTTTAGTCAAGTAACCTTAAAAATAAACAGAGCACTACTGTTCATTAATTGGACAATGATTCGCCGACATTATTGCCAGCAATCGTCGATATAATATGTGTAGCCTTACGATGCTTCGCCAGATAAATATGTTTTCTCTACTTGCAGATGTAACACTGTGAAAGCGAAAGATTCTTTCTGATTCAAGAGTGATAATAATGTAAACAAAGAGACAATATATCCGATTCCTATTCAAAACATCTGCTGCGGTAACAACTCTGGAGACTCTTATCATTATCTTATTGCTGTGTACAGCATTTGAAGCTGGCGCGCGCGCAGCTGTACGCCGCGCGCCACCGGGCTCACCGACCCGGAACGCTAGTCAGCGAGCGACCGCGGCGGGCGGGCTATATAACGGCCCGGACCCCGCCCCAGGGAGGCAGAGGCAGGAGAGCTAGCTTGGAGTACGGGTCTACAGCGAGGTATACGGCATTCGGGTGGAGAAGATACTGGCGGCAACAACTTTGGTTTTCGGCTACGGACTACTCTTCGGGACTTTCGGCGACCACGGACATTTCGGCACCTCTACTGGCTATCGGCGACCCGGCTACGATTTTTGGTCTTCTCTCCTGGATATTCGGCGGCAAGGCTTTGTACTCGGATACATCCATACTGTAACTAATTTGTTAATAAAGAAACTGGTTTGTTTTGAAGCTCTCTTCTTTGCTTGGATGCTACAAAACTGGCGACGAGGAAAAAAGTGACAAAAGGTTTTGCAAAAATGGTTACGGAAATGGAAATTGTGCAAGTGCTAAAGGAAATGATAAAGAAGCAGGAGGAATTTGGTAAACAAATGGAGGAACAGCATCGGCAGTTTATGGAAGAAGCGGAGCGGCAGTATAAAGAACGGCGGCAGCAGCAGATTGCAGCATGGAAAAGTTGCAGCATGTCATGGTTGGACGACACGCCGCAGCAGGCGTGTGCGCGGCAGTCGCACGGTGGTGCGGTGCGGCAGATAGATCACGAGACCGTTGTAGCAGGAGCTGCAACCCCGGAGGTCGCTGGATTGGCGACACTACCTGACACTTCGGCCGTTCGGGTGACGGCGCAGAGCGGCGCGGCATTGGGCCGCGACGGCGGCGAGACGCCATCGCGGAGCGTGGTGGACGAGGCCATGGGCGCGATAGCAGCGGCAGCCAGCGAGGTCGACAGGTTGGAAGTGGCCGCTTCCAGCGGCGCAGCGAGCCGGGAGACTCCGGGCGGCGCAGCGGTCGGCGGATACGGCGCTGGCGGTAGGCGTGGCAGACGGGGAAAGGCCACGTTTTCGGCACAAGATAAGGTGGCTGTGAGTTACTACGACAGGGATGCCTCAGAGAGGGTAAACTCGCTCGGCGACAGTGAAGTGCACTCAGGTGAACGAGGTAGGAACTTGAGTAATAATAAGGCAGTGAAGAGAAACAAGCCTCGTAGGAAAGGCCGTAATTGGGAGCGTGATTGTGTAGTAAAAAGCCGTAGCTTGAAAGTGAATTATAGAAAGATGCAGGTAGGAATGGAAATTTTTCAGGACATGTTCATGAGACTTGAGCAGGAATATTCGTTATCGGGTGAGAATGAATTGTGTAGAAAAATTTATTGCCAATCTAGAGGAGGCAACAGCGGTAGAACCGTCGATATAGTGAAGGAACTCAGATCGCAAGTGATAAAGCCACAAATTCGGAAATTCTGAGTATTTCGATAAGCGAACTGGCAGTGTTGAAACAAAGTTATTGTGAAACTGAAATCAATGAGACCGCGAATGTTAATAATGATCGGGTTGCTAGTGAGGAACTGTGGATAGCAGGGTTACAGTTAGAAAAAAATCAGAGTAGTAGCAAAATAATTAGTGATTCGGATGCCTCAGAGAATAGCGAGATGGCAACAGGTATTGAGTGTAGTAAACAAGAGCGCGAGCGGCAGTGCAGTAAAGAGCAGAAGAAAAATGATAAAGTTGAGTGGGGCGCGCAAATAAATGAAAGCGGTAGCTTTGGTAAAGATGCTGGGTTAGTTGGTGAAAACTCAGTGGATAATAGTTATAACAAAGGGGTTGCAACGAAAGAAAGTGATAGGGATATTGTGATTAGTTATGATAGTAATTATGACGAAATGGTTGCTACAAAAGAAAATGTTGGGGATATTGTAATTGGTCGTGATGACAATTATGAGAACATTCTTGCAACGGAGAAAAATGACAGTGTTGTAACGGGCTATGTGAAATATACAGAACAAAATAGGGAACAAGTAAACAGTAGTAAGATATGGAGAGTGCCAGTGCAATGTTTAGTTATAGCAGGTGTTAGAACAATTATTAGAAGGAAGGCAATACGCATAAGACGTGGCAAAATGGAAAGGGGAAATGTACAAAGCGATGGTGAAAGCAAGTGCAACATTATTGGTGACAATCGATACGAGGCAAAACGTCACGCAGTGCAGCGAAGAGGCAGACGTCGGCAAGGTGGTAGTGGCAAAACCGCCGGGGGCAGGTTTGAGTGCAAACTGGTAGAGTGGCATTGGGAGTTAAAACGTAGGAAGTGCTCTCGGGTGATTGTGATAAGCTTAGGCAGAGATTCAGTGGTGTTAAAGCAGGGAGTAACTGTGCAAGTGACTAACATATGTAATGTTGGTAAAGGCATACGGTCGGTGGAAGAACTAAATTTAAGGCTAAAGTTGTTCAAGACATTAGTGACGTGGATATTTTATGGGAATTAATCAGCTATTTCGAAATAGGACATGTTTGTTTTAAGGGAGTCCAGTATTTTTTGTGCTATGTTTGTGTAAATATTAACATTAGGGGCCAAGGTGGCAAGGCACATAAATATTTCGAGATTTTATTTGGTTTTTGAAATTTTTTGGAATGACTCCCTGTTAAGGCTAAGGATCGCCTATGTGGAAGGTTAGCAACAATTATAGGTCAACAGTTGTTTCAGCGGGAAAAGTTAGTGTTTTGTGCCTGATGCTATGTTCTGAGATTTTGGGTTTAGTTATTTACAGTTGACACGGCAGCCAGCAAGGATAGCGCCGAATGGGCGATGGAACGCCATTCGTCGCATTTTGGTGAGGGAGGAGTGCTGTGTACAGCATTTGAAGCTGGCGCGCGCGCAGCTGTACGCCGCGCGCCACCGGGCTCACCGACCCGGAACGCTAGTCAGCGAGCGACCGCGGCGGGCGGGCTATATAACGGCCCGGACCCCGCCCCAGGGAGGCAGAGGCAGGAGAGCTAGCTTGGAGTACGGGTCTACAGCGAGGTATACGGCATTCGGGTGGAGAAGATACTGGCGGCAACAACTTTGGTTTTCGGCTACGGACTACTCTTCGGGACTTTCGGCGACCACGGACATTTCGGCACCTCTACTGGCTATCGGCGACCCGGCTACGATTTTTGGTCTTCTCTCCTGGATATTCGGCGGCAAGGCTTTGTACTCGGATACATCCATACTGTAACTAATTTGTTAATAAAGAAACTGGTTTGTTTTGAAGCTCTCTTCTTTGCTTGGATGCTACACTTATCCCAAGATAATAGTAAGCCATTCGACAAACAAGATTGAGATATTTGTCTTTTACGTTTCTGCAGGAGATTTTCAACCCCCTGTCGAAGTAGTGCAATACAATAAAGTAATATGTGCGTATTTTAATCCAATAACTAGTACGCTTTTCATATCAATCACATGGTTTATAGAATCCCTTCAACTTTAAATTCTCTCTCTGTTAAATACCCTTAATGTGACTACTATCTAATCCCAAGAGCTTCAATCTGAAAATAGTGTAAGTTGCCACCACAGAATAGAGTCTGTTGTATGCAGGAAAAACACAAAGTAAAACAATAACAAAGTTTTATTCAATCAAGAGACAGTTTCTTACAAACAGTAATCTTTTCACTAAACTACTCTCTGAATCTGAATCAGTGAATTTGTCGCTGATTCAATCAGTGAGAGCCGAAGTCACTGATATCTTTAGTCGAAATGTGTAGTTTTGCTGACAGTCAGCGAATATGCGAGCCTTTTCATAATGACCGCCAGCATTTCACTGGTCGTCAGTGGTAAAAGTGCCGCGCCACCATCGCTCACTGATCGTTCAGTCGTTCACGTGCGGCTGTTTTCACAAATTTCACTGATTCAAAAAGTGGACCCGATTTTCACTGATTTCTTCAGTTCAATTTGCTGCTTGTGAGTGGCAGGATTATAACTGACACCATCAGTGAATAGTCACTGTCAATCAGTAATTTTTCACTGATTCAGACTGAGAGAGTAAAAGAATGTCCAGGAACAAAGCCAAAATAATGTAATAACGGGAGATGTACCACTACTAGCGCAGTTAATCGTAAATACACTAGAGAGTCCAAGTACAAAATGCCGGGTCGAAACTAGTATCCAAATATTAAATATTACTCGTACACACGCCGTACTTCTCGCACACTGCCTGCTGATCCGGTGGCGGCTTTATTCCGGGTCCCCACATGGCCTCGCTGCTCGGCTGCCACTTTGCCTCACTGGCCACTCGCTCCCCATTTGCCGGCCCCTTCGCTGGTGCGAGCAAATAGAGCGTACACTCGGTAATTTATCTGCTCAGTAACAAAACTGATAGTATACTCAACAGGAATCGATGTAAATGTAAGAGAAGTGTACATGTGTGCTACAGTATTGCCAAACGTAACAATTTCAACAACGAGTTTCATGATATTTGTTTGCTTTCGACAGAAGTAACATACTAGATATGTCGAATACATTGATCATAAAAGTAGTAATTGTGAAAATATGGGACGTGATAGAGAAAAACCGTTTGTATTTTCAAAATCGGGATGATGTACTTTCTAAAGAAGGCGTATTTAGAAGAAAACCCCAGAATCATGCAGACCAGTGACTCGTTGCTTCTGTCGAAATAAACATATTCAATACACACACATACCTACAATTATGTTATTTCAACACTACATCAACCAACATCCGTACACCTACATCTGTACATGCGCATCAGTTATTGGAAATATCTATCACCTGCACAATCGCCGCCATCCCCGCACCCACACGTGAAGGCCCTGGCACAAAGACAGTGCGTCGCGTTGCGTCGCGTCGGCCTCCACGCATCGCGTCGCAGCTGCGGGGGGCGCGTGGGGCGAGCGCCATCAATTATTCGGCGGCGGCGGTGAACGCACAAAGGGCAGCTGTCGCCGGGAAAAGCGCCCACGAGGCGGTGCGGGCGAAGGGCGGCGTGGGCGGCGGGGGCGGCGGGGCGGTGGGGACGACGGGGGCGGCGAGGGTGGAGAGGGTGGCGGGGGCGGCGGGGGCGGGGGGCGGCGGGGGTGGGGGGCGGCGGGGTGGCGGGGGCGGCGGGGGGTGCGGGGGCGGCAGGGTGGGCGGGGGGCGGGGCGGCGGGGGGCGGGGGCGGCAGGGTGGGCGGGGGCGGGGGCGGCGGGGGGCGGGGGCGGCGGAAACAGTACGGGCGGTGGGGGCGGCGGAAACAGTACGAGCGGTGGGGGCGGCGGAGCGGCGCGCGGGCGGTGAGGTCGACGGGGGCGGCGAGGGTGGTGAGGGCGGCGGGACGGCAAAGACGGGGAGACGGGCGTGGGCGGCGGGGGCCGTGAAGGCGGTGGAGGCGACGGGGCGGCAGGTTGGCTGAGGCGGCGAGGGCAGTGGGGCTGGCGAGGACCGCGGGGGCGGCGGGAGAGAGGGCGGCGGGCGTAGGGGGCGGAGTGGTAGCAGCGGTGACGGACGCGGCCGGCGGAGGGGTAGCGGCATGGGGTGGCAGGGAGGGGGGGGCAGCGGTGGCGGCGGCGGCGCAGGAGTTGGGGGAACGAGGGCCGGGGATCGATCACTGCTGGTGACAGCGCGGGGGCAGCAACCGCCGCTTCTCATGTGCCCGCCTGCAGCCTCCGTTCTCACCGCTTCACGCCACCCCAGATCTCGCCACGCCGCCACTACTGCTAGCGTCCCTTCTCCGCCCGGCCTCAGCGCGCGCCTCGCGTGTGCCCCTCCCTGCCACTCGCAGCGCCCGCGTCTCCTTCACACACCCCGCATCCAGTGTAAACTACCAAGCCACAATTTTATAGAAAACAATCGTAAAAAAACGCAAAATGGCTGTTGAAAGGAATGATAGTGAGCACTATGATGTGCTCATTACATCTTTTTAGATATCAAATCTCGTGCAGTTATTGGGCAGACTTCACCGAACATCGTTTACAAAATGGAATGTTAAATAACACTTAGTTAACCTTTCATCATTAATTTAAACGTAATAGAAGTATTACGATGTAATCAACAAAATGAATCTGAACTCGCGAACGGGATTGCTAATGTTGCAGATTTTTTAAAAAAATATTGAAATTTTACTTTGCGTATATTTGAACAATAATTGTCTAATTATTTTAAATTCAAGAAAAATAAACGAAGAGTGAAATATATTTTTTGAATATAACGGATTTTATTTCAGAAAGCAGTTTGACGGAGGACGTATTTCACGGAAGCTATAAATTCCAGATAGACAAGTTTGTGAGGAAAAGGATCTAGTAAATAATGTAGTGGTTCTTGTATTAACGAGGTGTGTATATAACATTTTGGATTTTTTTTATGAAACATGCCGCTTTACATTCAATCTGCCTGAAATTTAAAATCAAGATGCAAAGTGTGCGTTACTTACAATGCTGACTGTTCAAATCGCTGTGCGCTTTTAGGATGCTGAGTGGGCTGTATGGTTTTATGTTTCGTGCAAAACAGTGTGAATATCTAAGATAGCTTATATGGGAAGTGTTCACGTAGTACGAGTTCCAGAGCTACCTCCGGTTGCAATCAGATGGAGACACGTATGTTGCACAACAATACGTTATTCTTGAGCATAAGAGTCACTGGCACAAAATACACAATGTACAGTTTTAGGTGATTCAGTTACATTCAGAATACACTTCAGTTAGCACAAGTGATGCTCGCTGTGAGACATCAAAACAGATTACAATGCTCGCCGTAAGACACTGAAAGACATTGAAAAGACCTTTCACGTGGGGAAACATGATGTATATCCCCTCACGGTGTTCGAGAGACAACACATGCATGTAACTCACATGTCGTTTGAAGTTGATTTGAATTTTCTGCAACGGGCAAACGCGTCCCAAAATTGCCTGCGCATGAGACGCTGGGTGGGGAGGAGAATTAACGCATCAGAACGAGTATTCGGTTTTGTTCCAGAACTTCGAAGGTTTGGACTGATTAGAAACGGTTGGAAGTGCTGCGTGTTAGGGCACGCAAGATTTCCTGAGAATTGGCGTCACGTCACGTCGGTCGCGAAGACCACACGTGTGGGAGTTATCAGGTGGAGGCAGAGGCGTATCTAGGTATTTAGGTGCCTATGACAAGCATAGAATTTGCGCCCCCCTGTCAGGATACTTCAAATGAGAGTTTGTTGTTATTTGTTTTAGCGGGTATTCTCTAATTACCGCCCTTGAGAGTGGCGCCCATGGAACGTGCCATGTCTGCCGTACCGTAGATACGCCTCTGCGTGGAGAGCAGGGTTTGTCCTTGCAAGACATGTATTAAAGAGAATGTAGCAGTACGTTTTACGAAATTTTCCATTTGCCTGTGGTCCGAACACAGAGCTTTCTGATTTCTTTGTTGATGCATCATGGGGAAGTTCTTGTACAAACATAATACTGTGTAGAAGAGAGACTATTCAAAAAGAAGGATTGTGAGAGGACTGTTCACAAAAGTAATCTCACTTAACAGTATTAAATTCTGCTGATAGTAGTAGAGGTCGCGATTGATATGTTTACCACATCAGCTTCGGAAAGCAGAATTCACAGGACCAAAGCTTGGATGGGGCTTCGGGTTATCAAAGGGTAGAACAATTCTCGGAATTCCATGTTGCACTTATGGCTTGTACATTTCAATTCCCTTACTAGGCGAGAGGCTGAATTAAATCTGCATCTCCCGATCTAATCATGCAAAGAAATTCGCAAATAAATAAATATCACTGAGAATGTACGGCCGATTTCCTGCAGTCAATACGAGAGTCAATATCCCATGGTAGTGTTTGGTGCCAATTTAGAAAATTTTCCAAATTATTTTCAGCGCATGACGTGGATGTTTTATAGGTTAGACATTAGACCCAACAATAAGAACAACAGCACTGCTTAGCATATTATTTGAAAACCCTCATATAACCCTCTGATTTATTAAGCACATATTTCCTTAAAAATTCATTGTAGCTCAGGAAATTTACCGAACCACAGTTGAGCCACAATGTAAAAGCACGTGGTGTCAAGTTCTTCTACTGGTGGCAGTGGCATGCGTCGTGGCCACCGTTGCGCTTCTCTGCGCAACTAGCGTCGGGAAATGAAAACTATTAGTAACCCCGCGTCGTTTTACAATAGGGATGGAGTTGTCTCTAGTGGCGGGTAATGAACTGCGTAGCCGGGTCAATTTCGTCGTGGCACTCGTGCCACGGGCTCCCGCTCGTGGCATCGGACCTTGACAAACTGATGTAAAGCGACGGTCAACGCTTTCGAGCCTTGGCGACTCCTTTCGATCCAAGAGTTGCCCAAGTGCGTGGCGTGCAAGGCGGCGAAGGTCAAGCGGGCGGTAGACTTCGTCAGCACGCACAGCGGGGGCGTGGCGGGGCGGCGGAGGCGGAGGCGGCGAGCACTGCTCGGGTTATCGGCGAAGGCCCTCTCCGAAGCCGGCTTAGCTAATTGCGTTACAGCGCTAATCCTGTAAGCAAGGGACGCAGCCACGCGCGGGGGAAACCGCCCACATCGCCCGCGCCCCCCCCCACCGACCCCCCCCCCAGCTGACTGTGACAAGAATCATGAATCCACCCACGCATCTTCGGCAACTTTCGTTTTTAGGTCATAGCTCGCTCTTGAACTTTTGCTGTGACCTGTGGTAATGCTGAGCGAACGTTTTGCGTGAGTTGTTATTCGAAACTATTGAAGTAAATTGAAACGAAAGTATTGAAGTAAATTTGTTATATTATTTCTGAATAAATCAGAGTTACTAATGACGAGAATTTGATCTTAGTGCCAGGCAGAAATGTGTTTCGAAAAAAAAGTGACATGAGATTCATTATAAAATTCTATACTTATAAGTGTTAATACGTGTAATTACTTTTTTTTATCATCGTTTCATATTTGTGCTGCTTCACAAGTAGTACGCTGAAATGTGAAATGCGTTAGTGACAAAATGAACTATTATTTATGTGGTTTGTTTACTTCGAAAATGATTTGATTTCTTTTCCTCGACAATCAATACATCGGCAGTCTGTTGGATCTTACGACGAGAACGGACCCTGAACTAGTAACTTTTCTTTAAGTTGGAAAACTGTAATTGCTTTTCAGATATTTAGCCTGTGTGATGCCAGAGATCACTATGAAAATAGTTCGTAAAATACTCCAAAACAGATGAAGAAGTGTTATTTTCTTAATCTTGATGAATTTTTGCATCATAATATCCAATCTTCCTGCAAAGAAAAAGTTTACTTGAGCTGAACAGATGCAAAACTGGATTGAACGAATATAAAACAATAATCACTTTCTTAATGCTTTTTACTTCAGAATTTTCAGTGTGATGGTGTGTCTAGCCCTAGCATTGTCCCTTTCGTCAGATCTCAAATTTTGACTATTTCCTAGTAGAGTTATTTCAAATATGTATACAGTATTAAACTCCGCCTGAAAATATCTCTCTATTACTTTGTTTTGTTTCAAAATATAATGACCATTCCATATTATTGTGCATTTTAAATGGATTCTTGGGTAAATAATAATAACTAGTAGCCGGAAGCAGCAGAAATGCTGTTGGATGAAACTACACAATGTTTTTGCCAAAAGGAGCATGCACATTGACTATGAACAACAAATGAAATACTCTCGAGTAGCACAGCAATAATTTAATATTTTAACAAAAACTGCCTTCGCCAATATAGCAAAAATATAGAAGTGTACTTTACGTATCTAATGTACAAAAATCAATGTTTCTTTGTTTGCATTTATGCCCTACCAAAACGTTCATACTATTGTGATAAAACTTTGTCAATTTATTACTTGCACTTGTATGAAGAATATAGGCATAGGACAACGGGAATGTGGTGTGTCGGTCGCACATTTACGCGCGCTGATGATGATTTTATGCGTTTATGCTGACTCAAGGCATCCCTGAACAGAAGCGTTTCGCAATTCGCCGCACCCTCAAGTATTAAGCAACGTTTTTTGTTGCATATTTTTGCCCCTGCGATTGTGAAATATCGGCCGGAATAATTACTTGAACGTTATTTCGGGCAAGTAAATCAATTTCTCCAAGACAGTGTCATAGCGAGTGCATGCCCAAACTAGGAGAGGAACGTTTTTAACAATAGGATACTTGACCACCATGTGCAACTATGGGCATTTTTCTGTCTTTCACTAATACTTCTCTTCGCTGATCGTGTTTTTGTTACCATGTAACTGCAGCATTCGACGCCTATGCTGCCACCCCTTGCTATTACCTAACACTAATTCCCTTGGATATGTGTAATATTGTAATAATGTTCCATTATTAAATCTCATTTAGATTTGAATTTGAATGTCACTTTATTATAAAAGACTATTGGCATAAATCAAGTATACCATAGAAATGTCATATTTCCTCTAGTTTCCCCTGACTAGCCGAACTTACTGTAGTATTTTGTATTCATTTTATAAATAAATAAATTAATATCATTGAGATGGCATGGATCTTCTCAATATTATGAAATAAATAAGCCTGGT
>JAHLJT010004567.1:26202679-26284424 GCA_031308135.1 Acheta domesticus | reverse complement strand
CCTCTCTCTTTAAGATTGCCACTCGCATCCGAATTAGGAAAGAGAATAATCAGTACGTTTATCTCGCATTTGTATCACCGATTTTTAAATCTAGGTGCCATCTTATGACATAAATGACAGCAATAAAATTAAAAACTTTCAGATCAGAAATAAAAAATTACACGATTAGATGTGTTCTGTTAGTCAAGTACCTTAAAAAATAAACAGAGCACTACTGTTCATAATTGGACAATGATTCGCCGACATTATTGCAGCAATCGTCGATATAATATGTGTAGCCTTACGATGCTTCGCCAGATAAATATGTTTCTTTACTTTCAGATGTAACACTGTGAAAGCGAAAGATCTTTTCTGATTCAAGAGTGATAATAATGTAAACAAAGAGACAATATATTCCCGATTCCTATTCAAAACATCTGCTGTGGTAATACAACTCTGGAGACTCTTATCTTATCTTATCCCAAGATAATAGTAAGCCATTCGACAAACAAGATTGAGATATTTGTCTTTTACGTTTCTGCAGGAGATTTTCAACCCCCCTGTCGAAGTAGTGCAATACAATAAAGTAATATGTGCGTATTTTAATCCACATAACTAGTACGCTTTTCATATCAATCACATGGTTTACAGAATCCCTTCAACTTTAAATTCTCTGCTCTGTTAATAACCCTAATGTGACTACTATCTAATCCCAAGAGCTTCAATCTGAAATAGTGTAAGTTGCCACCACAGAATAGAGTCTGTTGTATGCAGGAAAACACAAAGTAAAACAATAACAAAGTTTTATTCAATCAAGAGACAGTTTCTTACAAACAGTAATCTTTCACTAAACTACTCTCTGAATCTGAATCAGTGAATTTGTCGCTGATTCAATCAGTGAGAGCCGAAGTCACTGATATCTTTAGTCGAAATGTGTAGTTTTGCTGACAGTCAGCGAATATGCGAACCTTTTTCATAATGACCGCCAGCATTTCACTGGTCGTCAGTGGTAAAAGTGCCGCGCCACCATCGCTCACTGATCGTTCAGTCGTTCACGTGCGGCTGTTTTCACAAATTTCACTGATTCAAAAAGTGGACCCGATTTTCACTGATTTCTTCAGTTCAATTTGCTGCTTGTGAGTGGCAGGATTATAACTGACACCATCAGTGAATAGTTCACTGTCAATCAGTAATTTTTCACTGATTGAGACTGAGAGAGTAAAAGAATGTCCAGGAACAAAGCCAAAATAATGTAATAACGGGAGATGTACCACTACTAGCGCAGTTAATCGTAAATACACTAGAGAGTCCAAAGTACAAATGCCGGGGTCGAAACTAGTATCCAATATTAAATATTACTCGTACACACGCCGTACTTCTCGCACACTGCCTGCTGATCCGGTGGCGGCTTTATTCCGGGTCCCCACATGGCCTAGCCGCTCGGCTGCCACTTTGCTCACTGGCCACTCGCTCCCCATTTGCCGGCCCCTTCGCTGGTGCGAGCAAATAGAGCGTACACTCGGTAATTTATCTGCTCAGTAACAAAACTGATAGTATACTCAACAGGAATCGATGTAAATGTAAGAGAAGTGTACATGTGTGCTACAGTATTGCCAAACGTAACAATTTCAACAACGTGTTTCATGATATTGTTTTTTTCGACAGAAGTAACATACTAGATATGTCGAATACATTGATTACAAAAGTAGTAATTGTGAAAAAAATGGGACGTGATAGAGAAAAAACCGTTTGTATTTTCAAAATCGGGATGATGTAAAAGAGAGAGTAAGAGTTTCTAAAGAAGGGCGTATTTAGAAGAAAACCCCAGAATCATGCAGACCAGTGACTCGTTGCATCTGTCGAAATAAACATATTCAATACACACACATACCTACAATTATGTTATTTCAACACTACATCAACCAACATCCGTACACCTACATCTGTGCATGCGCATCAGTTATTGGAAATATCTATCACCTGCACAATCGCCGCCATCCCCGCACCCACACGTGAAGGCCCTGGCACAAAGACAGTGCGTCGCGTTGCGTCGCGTCGGACTCCACGCATCGCGTCGCAGCTGCGGGGGGCGCGTGGGGCGAGCGCCATCAATTATTCGGGCGGCGGCGGTGAACGCACAAAGGGCAGCTGTCGCCGGGAAAAGCGCCCACGAGGCGGTGCGGGGCGAAGGGGCGGCGTGGCGCAGGGGCGGCGGAGGCGGCGGGGCGGTGGGGACGACGGTGGGCGGCGGAGCGGCGGGGGCGGCGGGGGCGGGCGGGGGAAGCGGGGGCGGCGGAGGCGGCGGGGGCGGCGGAGGCGGCGGGGGGCGGCGGGGGCGGCGGGGGCGGCGGGGGGGGGGGGGGCGGGGGTTGCGGGGGCGGCGGGGGCGGCGGGGGCGGCGGAGGGGGCGGGGGCGGCGGGGGTGCCGGGGCGGCGGGGGCGTGGGGGCGGCGGGGGTGGTGGGGGCGGGGCGGGGCGCTGGGGGCGGCGGGGGTGGTGGGGGCGGCGGAAACAGTACGAGCGGTGGGGGCGGCGGAGCGGCGCGCGGGCGCTGGGGTCGACGGGGGCGGGCGAGGGTGGTGAGGGCGGCGGGACGGCAAAGACGGGGGAGACGGGCGTGGGCGGCGGAGGGGTATCGGCATGGGGTGGCAGGGTGGGAGACAGCGGTGGCGGCGGCGGCGCGCAGGAGTTGGGGAACGAGGGCCGGGGATCGATTCACCGCTGGTGACAGCGCGGGGGGCAGCAACCGCCGCTTCTCATGTGCCCGCCTGCAGCCTCCGTTCTCACCGCTTCACGCCACCCCAGATCTCGCCACGCCCCCACTACTGCTAGCGTCCCTTCTCCGCCCGGCCTCAGCGCGCGCCTCGCGTTTGCCCCTCCCTGCCACTCGCAGCGCCCGCGTCTCCTTCACACACCCCGCATCCAGTGTAAACCTCGCCGTCACTACCAAGCCACAATTTTATAGAAAATGATCATAAATAAACGCAAAATGGCTGTTGAAAGGAATGATAGTGAGCATTATGAAGTGCTCATTACATCTTTTTAGGGATCAAAATCTCGTGCAGTTATTGGGCAGACTTCACCGAACATCGTTTACAAAATGGAATGCTAAATAACTCTTAGTTAACCTTTCTTCATTAATTTAAACGTAATACAAGTATTACGATGTAATCAACAAAATGAATCTGAACTCGCGAACGGGATTGCTAATGTTGCAGATTTTTAAAAAAATATTGAAATTTTATTTTGCGTATATTTGAACAATAGTTGTCTAATTATTTTAAATTCAAGAAAAATAGACGAAGAGTGAAATATATCTTTTGAATATAACGGATTTTATTTCAGAAAGCAGTTTGACGGAGGAAGTATTTCACGGAAGCTATAAATTATAGATAGACAAGTTTGTGAGGAAAAGGATCTAGTAAATAATGTAGTGGTTCTTGTATTAACGAGATGTGTATATAACATTTTGGATTTTTTTTATGAAACATGACGCTTTACATTCAATCTGCCTGAAATTCAAGATCAAGATGCAAAGTGTGCGTTACATTACAATGCTGACTGTTCAAATCGCTGTGCGCTTTTAGGATGCTGAGTGGGCTGTATGGTTTTATGGTTCGTGCAAAACAGTCTGAATATCTAAGATAGCTTATATGGGAAGTGTTCACGTAGTACGAGTTCCAGAGCTACCTCCGGTTGCAATCAGATGGAGACACATATGTTGCACAACAATACGTTTATTCTTGAGCATAAAAGTCACTGACACAAATAGACAATGTACAGTTTTAGGTGATTCACTTACATTCAGAATACACTTCAGTTAGCACAAGTGATGCTCGCTGTGAGACATCAAAACAGATTGCAATGCGCGCCGTATGACATTGAAAGACATGAAAAGACTTTCACGTGGGGAAACATGATGTATATCCCCTCACGGTGTTTCGAGAGACAACACATGCATGTAACTCACATGTCGTTTGAAGTTGATCTGAAATTTTCTGCAACGGGCAACGCGTCCCAAAATTGACTGCGCATGAGACGCTGGGTGGGGAGGAGAATTAACGCATCAGAACGAGTATTCAGTTTGTTCCAGAACTTCGAAGGTTTGGACTGTTAGAAACGGTTGGAAGTGCTGCGTGTTAGGGCACGCAAGATTTCCTGAGAATTTGGCGTGACATCACGTCGGTCGTGAAGACCACACGTGTGGGAGTAATCAGATACCATGGAGGCAGAGGCGTATCAAGGCATTCAGGTGCCTATGACAAGCATAGAATTTGCGCCCCTGTCAGGATACTTCAAATGAGGGTTGTTGTTATTTGTTTTAGCGGGTATTCTCTAATTACCGCCCCTTGTGAGTGGCGCCCATAGAACGTGCCATGTCTGCCGTACCGTAGATACGCCTCTGCGTGGAGAGCAGGGTTTGTCCTTGCAAGACATATTAAATAGAATGTAGCAGTACGTTTTACGAAATTTTCCATTGGCCTGTGGGTCGGAACACAAAGCTTTCTGACTTCTTTGTTGATGCATCATGGGGAAGTTCTGTACAAACATGATACTGTGTAGAAGAGAGACTATTGAAAATGATGGATTGTGAAAGGGACTGTTCACAAAAGTAATCTCACTTAACAGTATTAAATTCTGCTGATAGTAGTAGAGGTCGCGATTGATATGTTTACCACATCAGCTTCGGAAAGCAGAATTCACAGGACCAACGCTTGGCTGAGGCTTGGGGTATCAAAGGTAGAACAATTCTCGGAATTTCATGTTGCACTTATGACTTGTACATTTCAATTCCTTTACTAGGTGAAAGAAGAATTAATTCTGCATCCCCAGTTTTAATCATGCAGAGAAACTTTGCAAATAACAAATAATATCACTTAGAATGTCGTCGATTTCCTGCAGTCAATACGAGAGTAATATCCGATGGTAGGTGGTTGGTGCCAATTTAGAAAATTTCCAAGTTTATTTTCACAGCATGACGTGGATGTATTATAGTTAGACATTAGACCCACCAATAAGAACAACAGAAATTCATTAGCATATTATTTGAAAACCCTCGTATAGCCCTCTGATTTATTACGCACATATTTCCTTAAATATTCGTTGTGACTCAGGAATTTTACCGAACCACAATGAATTGAGCAACAATGTGAAGCAGTGGTGTCAAGGCCCTCTACTGGTGGAAGTGGCATGCGTCGTGACACCGTTATGCTTCTCTGCGCAACTAGCGTCAGGAAAGGAAACTATTAGTAACCCCGTCGTTTTACAATAGGGTGGAGTTGTCTCTAGTGGCGGGGTAATGAACTGCGTAGAGGGTCAATATCGTCGTGGCACTCGTGCCACGGGCTCCCGCTCGTGGCATCGACCTTGACAAAACTGATGTAAAGCGACGTCAACGCTTTCGAGCCTTGGCGACTCCTTTCGATCCAAGAGCTGCCCAAGTGCGTGGCGTGCAAGGCGGCGAAGGTCAAGCGGGCGGTAGACTTCGTCAGCACGCACAGCGGGGCGTGGCGGGGCGGCGGAGGCGGAGGCGGCGAGCACTGCTCGGGTTTCGGCGAAGGCCCTCTCCGAAGCCGGCTTAGCTAATTGCGTTACAGCACTAATCCTGTAAGCAAGGGACGCAGCCACGCGCGGGGGAAACCGCCCACACCGCCCACATCGCCCGCGCCGCCCCCCCCCCGACCCCCCCCCCAACTGCTGTGACAAGAATCATGAATCCACCCACGCATCTTCGGCAACTTTCGTTTTTACGTTATAGATCGCTCTTGAGCTTTTGCTGTGAACTGTAGGTAATGCCGAGCGAACGTTTTGCGTGAGTTGTTATTCGAAACTTCCATTAAAGTATTGAAGTAAATTGTTATATTATTTCTGAATAAATCAGAGTTACTAATGACGAGAATTTGATCTTAGTGCCAGGCAGAAATGAGTTTCGAAAAAAAAGTGACATGAGATTCATTATAAAATTCTATACTTATAAGTGTTAATACGTGTAATTACTTTTTTTTTATCATCGTTTCATATTTGTGCTGCTTCACAAGTAGTACGCTGAAATGTGAAATGCGTTAGTGACAAAATGAACTATTATTTATGTGGTTTGTTTACTTCGAAAATGATTTGATTTCTTTTCCTCGACAATCAATACATCGGCAGTCTGTTGGATCTTACGACGAGAACGGACGCTGAACTAGTAACTTTTCTTTAAGTTGAAAACTGTAATTGCTTTTCAGATATTTAGCCTGTGTGATGCCAGAGATCACTATTGAAAATAGGTTCGTAAAATACTCCAAAACAGATGAAGAAGTGTTATTTTCTTAATCTTGATGAATTTTTGCATCATAATATCCAATCTTCCTGCAAAGAAAAAGTTACTTGAGCTGAACAGATGCAAAACTGGATTGAACGAATATAAAAAATAATCACTTCTTAATGCTTTTTACTTCAGAATTTTCAGTGTGATGGTGTGTCTAGCCCTAGCATTGTCCCTTTTCGTCAGATCTCAAATTTTGACTATTTCCTAGTAGAGTTATTTCAAATATGTATAGAGTATTAAACTCCGCCTGAAAAGATCTCTCTATTACTTTGTTTTGTTTCAAAATATAATGACCATTCCATATTATTGTGCATTTTAATGGATTCTTGGGTAAATAATAATAACTAGTAGCCGGAAGCAGCAGAAATGCTGTTGGATGAAACTACACAATGTTTTTGCCAAAAGGAGCATGCACATTGACTATGAACAACAAATGAAATACTCTCGAGTAGCACAGCAATAATTTAAATATTTTAACAAAAACTGCCTTCGCCAATATAGCAAAAATATAGAAGTGTACTTTACGTATCTAATGTACAAAAATCAATGTTTCTTTGTTTGCATTTTATGCCCTACCAAAACGTTCATACTATTGTGATAAAACTTTGTCAATTTATTACTTGCACTTGTATGAAGAATATAGGCATAGGACAACGGGAATGTGGTGTGTCGGTCGCACATTTACGCGCGCTGATGATGATTTTATGCGTTTATGCTGACTCAAGCATCCCTGAACAGAAGCGTTTCGCAATTCGCCGCACCCTCAAGTATTAAGCACGTTTTTGTTGCATATTTTGCCCCTGCGATTGTGAAATATCGGCCGGAATAATTACTTGAACGTTATTTCGGGCAAGTAAATCAAATTTCTCCAAGACAGTGTCATAGCGAGTGCATGCCCTAAACTTAGGAGAGGACGTTTTAACAATAGGATACTTGACAACCATGTGCAACTATGGGCATTTTTCTGTCTTCAATAATACTTTCTTCGCTGATCGTGTTTTGTTACCATTGTAACTGCAGCATTTCGACGCTATGCTGCCATCCCTTGCTATTACCTAACACTAATTCCCTTGGATATGTGTAATATTGTAATAATGTTCCATTATTAAATATCATTTAGATTTGAATTTGAATGTCACTTTATTATAAAAGACTATTGGCATAAATCAAGTATACCATAGAAATGTCATATTTCCTCTAGTTTCCCCTGACTAGCCGAACTTACTGTAGTATTTTGTATTCATTTTATAAATAAATAAATTAAATATCATTGAGATGGCATGGATCTTCTCAATATTATGAAATAAATAAGCCTGTAAAGTTTCTGAAACAAGGTGTTCCTTTCCAAGGATATAGAATTCAAACTTTATGTAATGTGAAAAAAAACAGGTATAAATTCTGCCAAAAAGAAAACTGTATTGCCACTGTGTAATTTTTTTAAATCAAAAAATTAAAATAGTTTAGCCGGATTCTGAGACTTGATTCTGAAAATATTTTGACCGAGTGACATTTCACATATGGAGTGATAAAAGTGAGGTGTGAAATTTGCAAAAATAATAAAATCACACATAAATCTAACAAAAATTCAATGGATGCGCAGAAGTAATTCCATTCTGCAAGAACAACGTTAGTTGCTTTTTTAATGCTCACATTTTCCTCCTAATAATACAAAATTAATACAATTCCACATTATAATGTTAAACGTTAGTACTTTTTAGGTAATAAATACAACTACCAACAAATGAGAATGTTATAACAAGTTTTCTACCCTTTTGAACATCAAGTGATATTTTAGCTTTTAACGCTCTTATTGCACCCAAGTCTTAATTATTTTTAAATCTAAAATGGCAGTAAATGACGGACAAATAGGAATTTTGAGACTAACACTGAAATAGGAATTTTAGAGACGCAAATATAGATTCTGAATTAAAGAAAACTCATGGAATGTGTTTGGAATTAGTTTCGAAAGTCTACGTCAAAGAGTAAAATAAGCATTTGCCAAAAATTCCTACGTATAATTAAGAACCACAAGAAATTTCTGTATGTGTTTGGTTTCTAGAATCTATAATATTCTTAAATATTTGCATCACATTATACGATTAGTTTTTAAAGGGTAGAAAATTGTAATATCACACTTATTTATTAGTAATTGTAGTTATTACCTAATATGTACAAACGTTTAACATTTTAATGTGACACTTTATAAATTTTTACTTTCCCGTATACGTACGTATACACGGAGTGACATACGTAGTATAGGGAAAGTTATGTAATGCTGCGCGAAAAAATGGCCAATTTTCGGCGGAAAAAATTTAATTGCCGGGCCGTGAAAACGAAAAAGTGGATAAAACCAGTTGCTAAATTAAGAAAAAAATCCCCTAACACGTGGTGTAGCCAGAAACCCTCTTTTGTGGGTCCTTGATACCGAAAAACCAATTGAAAGGAAAACGTCCGTCTGTCTTTCCGTCTGTCCGTCTGTCCGCCTGTCTGTCCGTCTGTGAACACTGCTAGCGCCTAAACCATTCGTACGATTTCTTCCAAAATGGATATTCCCCGGTCGATCTAATTCTAGTCAAAGCTTTGAGATTTTGAAAAAGATTCTTCAAAATTTGGGGGTACTTTATATGAAGCCCCCCGGGGATTTTCAAAATTTTCTCAAAAACGACTCCAAATTCTTTCTTTAAATTTCTTGTATGAATAGAGTAAAATACACTTATTAACATGGCATAGGTCCGATTTTCAGGATAACTCTGAATTTTTCGAAAATTATGGAAGTTTGAATTTTTTTCCATGTCTTTCTCCATATACAAAATTGAAGACAGGGATTTTTTATTTAAATAAAATTTGTTCTGCATATTGAGTCCTTTCATAATTCATTGTAAATGTTTTTCAAATTTTAGTAGTTTTTCTGCAATATTACGTGCAATATGTGAAATTTTAAAAAATTACAAAAACAAGATTTTCTCAAAACAACTCCAAATTTTTTCTTTAAACTTTTGGTAGGGATAGTAGTAAATGTACTCTATCAGATGACATAAAATCCGTATTTCTCTATAGTTTGGTTTTATTAAAAATTACAAAAATGTAAATTTTTTCACATGTTTCTCATGTCGATAATATTTACATTAGCGGCGACTCTTTCACATTATTATATTTACGAGTACATAGTACGAGTTTAAATAATGTCAAGTAAAGTTTCTCGAAAACACAACTGTCTGCTGTGAAAAGTAGCTCAAAATTTCGCATTTTCAGAAACACTCAAACGCCATTTTCTCATATATGGCTGCAAATTTTTTCTTCCAACTTGTGTAACGGATAGTGCTAATTACACTCTTTAGTATAACGTAAAGTTTATTTTGTGTATTTTGTTTTATTTTTTCAAAAATTACATAATTGTAAAATTTTTAAAGATCTCTCACATCTTTAATATTCATATTACCAGCAATTTGTAAACATTATTATATTTGTGATGGTAAGTGCTTGAAATAACTTCAAATAAAGTATTTTCAAAACTCGAACATTTTCTGTAAAAATGAGCTTCAAATTTCGCAATTTTAGTAGCGCTAAAACGCCAGTTTCTCTTAAACAGCACATAATTTTTTAAAAGAAAATTGCCATTTAGGTTTTTGTGTTCTTTAATATTCTACAATTAATGTTTCCGTCTATCAATAGGAAACCGAAAAATTAAGAAAATGACAAAAAAATATACTTTGGGCGGTGATAGATGACAGCTGGCGAGAAAGAGTTAGTGGCAATTCCGAATAGCTAGCGAAGACACAAGGAAATAGAAAACTAATACGAGAAAGTCTGTGCCATTCTGTAGCACCACTAGTTTCTTATTAAGGGAAAATATGGGCATTAAAAAACAACTAACGCTGTTCTTACAGAAAAGAGGTACTTCTGAACACCCTGTTGAATGTTTTCCAGATTTATGGTGAGGTTACTAGATTTGCAATTTTTGACAACCCACTTTCTCATTCCACATGTGAAACGTCACTCGGGGCGCCATTATTTTCAGAATACAGACTCATAACACATATAAACCATTTGAATTTTCTGGTTTTAAATGTTTACACAGAGACAATACAGCTTTCCGTTTGGCAGGATAATTTTAAATCCGTGTATTATTGCCTTAATTTTCTTTATATTCCTGCCATAGTTTCAGTCTACAGATAAACTTAAAATGAATTGTACAATACAGCATGGAGGAATATAAATGAAAAGGAAATTATGAATTTTATATCCATGCTTCTTGTTTTCTCCTTCGTTGTTTTGCATTTTTATTGGTTTCTCTTCCCAACGAATTTCTGGGGGCGAAATTTCCTTTTTGTCAAGAAAGCAAAAAAAATTGGTTTTGCTTTTGCATATTTTTTCAGGACATCGAAGAAAACAAGGGGGCATTCGATATCTCTGTATAAAGTTCACCGTCCAATTGACTTTCCGGGAACGCGTCGTGGTGTCCTCGATGTGTCGATATCATCGATAGGCAGTTGAACGTCTCCGGCACCCTTCGAATGCAGTGTCGCCCACGCAGGGACAGGTACATATCGGCCTCCCACCCTGCCCCGCCTCCGCCACCTACGCATTCCTGAACAGGCATGCGCTGCCCAGCAGTCGCCCCCCGGCGCCACCGCCCCCGCCCTCGACCCCGCCCCTTCTGCGCCTCTCCTGGCCGTTCACCCACCTTCCCGCCCGGTCCTCCGGCTATTATTGCTCTTCTACGTTCTCGCTTGTTCCCATTTCACAGTGCGACTTTGCTTTCAAGTAGAAAACCAAATATAGGTGTCTCATAGTGAATGTGGCAAACTTACAAGTAGATAAGGGGGACTAAGATGATCATATTTGTCTAAGGACAAACACATATGGAAGGAAATATCATATAATGAAATTACGGAGGTGGTTCAATACGTTTCCGGTCTGACAAAGATAACGCTCATCAATGGTAACCTTTTGAGCAGTGTATAATCGCATCTTTAATAGTTCTTCTTACTGCTCAGATTGAAAAAAAATGATGTGAAGATCTATGATGTCAATGAGTTGGACCATTCACCCAAAAATCTAGATTCGGCAGCCAGCGACGTCTACCGCTTATCAAGATTGAAAAAGTCCTTCAGGGAAGAAAATTATGCGGTGAACGAAACAGTTTTTGACAATTTAGAAATATTAACCATTTCCTACCACGATCCGCATTTGGGGGTCTAACGGTTTTGTATTCAGAACTTGCTGGAAGAACGATAACATTATATACAGCGATAGTTACTTGTGTTCCATTATTGCATGAGCTGTTGAGAAATGCAGAAATAGATAACTCATATTATGTTTGTTCTCTCGGAGTAGTTCAAAGAAGTGTTCATGAGTGCATCGTAAGTGTGAAGCGAAATATTTATCGAAATTTAAATATTTATTTTCAGAGAGCTGTTTCGCTTGATGCACTTGTAAGTAATAGTACATCACTTTGATATATTTAGGATTATTGCTGAACTACAAGCACGTCATTTGTCAGGTACGAACGAGAAAAAATAGTTTTTTATTGATACCCATTTGAGGATTGTGACTGATGCTACGTACTTTTCATTCGGCTTTCTGACATGTTCTTGTGTTTTTCTTTCTTAGCGATGGGTACCAGGCGATATTATTCGCTTTCTCAATTGGAGGAGGTTGTTAACGATCCTGATTTCTTCGGAGACAGTGGCAGTGATGGTGATATTGATATCGTAGAACTTCCACCAGCCAACATAGGCGTCGTCATTGATGAGGAAGACGTGAATGAAGATATTTTAGATGGCAGCGACTATGGCAATGAGGAAAACCTCTCAAGGCCTGCCTGCGAAAAAGCAGGCCGCAAGGTAAAGTAGTGGCAGATTGGCAGCAAGTGAGACCATATTTTTGGAAAAAACTTGGATCATGCGAGGACGTTCTGTTAATAAAATAAAAAATGATTATAACTCTCAGAGGAAAAGCTCCAATTGAAAGTTTCTAGATTTTTTTCAATGATGATGTAATATCGTGAAAGGAAGTGTGCGCACGGTCTATGGCCCGTTTATTACGGTACTTCCTGGCAGTCTCCAGGTGTTGATCGGAGAAACCATGTAACACTATCATTCAAAACAACTGGTCACTAGAATTATCCTCCAGGTAGCGGCAGAACTCAATCCAGCTATGTAGCTAGTGTCAAAAATCCAGCCATGTAGCCAGCGTCAGGACTCAAACGTTAGGCTCCGCCACGGCCAGAGGCACCGTGGAGTCATCAGCTGACGCCCTGAGCCACCTCACCCGGCTCACGCTACTGGTGAAAAGAACGACCGCCCAAAAGCCTGTCGACGTGCACAACCTCCGGCCTCCGTCATCAGGCACCCTGGGCCGCCCGCCCAGCAGCCACCGATCGCCTCGGCATCCGCGCCAAGATTAATCAAGGCGTTTCGCGTAGCGGCCGCAAGATGGCGCGCGCGCCGCGGCGTCGGGCGACGGGCGACGCCGGCGGCGGCAGCGTCGCGACGCCCAAGACGCATTCCTCGGCGGGCGCTCTAATTAAATTCTATCGCGAGGTAGAAGGGAGGGCGGGAGGCAGGGGACGCCTTGTCCCGTGGTCACTTCTTGGAGGTCCATTGTGGTGATTGACCGCTGGCGCAGCTGCAAGCAAATACAGTATTTAAGTTGTCAAATATTTTCACAGCTTGGTGGAGACGTATTCTTAAGCTTACAAGACATCAGTTGTTAGCAGAGCTCGGATTCTGATGACACGTCATTTTTTCATTTGTTCATTCTAGACATTCATTGTAAATCACTGTTTATCATGACATATAGATGATAAAAATGCATAGTTATTGGGTAATTTTTTGTCATTTTTTGTCATTTTAAATTTTTTATGTCATTTTTTGGGCATTTGGGTAATTTTGTCGTTTACGCATTTTGTTTCTTTTCATGTTTTTTGTTAGTGAATATTTCATGAATTTACAATGACAGACTAAACAAAATGTTAGTAAATCATCAGTTCATGACTAATTCACTACCGCAGTGGACCCTGTTTTTCGAACTCTCAAAATTACACGGATCTTCAGTAAGTTCCTGGGTCTGTCGAAACTGACAGGTGGAAGATCAGAATTATGGATTGTATTTCTTCCTAACATAAAGATTCTGTATTAAGTTGAATTTTATACGAATAAATTTTATTCAGAATAATAAAACACATTGAATAAATATGTATTTCAATACAAATTTGTTAGTATTTTTTTAAACAAATGAGTCATTTCCCCCTCGTTTTATGGTAATTTTCCTCTTATTTTTAAGCCATTTCCTAGGTCATTTTCAAAGAACTTTTAGGACATCCGACATCGAGTCCTGGTTGTTACAAATTTAAATTTTATAATACACTAAAACAATATATAAAGCAAGGCGTCCGCTCGAAAATTTAATCGAAATAATGAGTAGGACTCATATTTTGTTCCTTGTGTAGTCACATATTACAATTAATATTTAATAGTTATTCCGTATAATAAACTTTCGTTGTATATCGGCATGTATTTACAAAGAAGTAATTTCAATATCATTGTTGAAAGTGACATCACGTCAATCCACGATGATCGGCCTCCCAGATTGATTTTAGCTTATGTTTTGCTTTCATTATGACTTCAGCATTTGTTCACCTGTAAATCAAGACTAATTAATGTTCAGTCACCAATATTGTGTCAATGGAATTATGGAAATTTCTCCGAGATAAACTTTCCTTGAACAGTATAATTTTACCCATTGATGACCTTCAAAATTTTCGAATTATTAATCTCTTTTAATGAGAAAATATGCATGTGTTCACTCCTTAACACATTGTACACTTTCTGATTTATATTTCAAACATTTCCATGAAAAATTGAAATCGAAAAAGATACAAATACTGTTATAATTACCTGACCTTTTAAGGCCTGAATAACACGATTCTCCAATTTGTTTTACTTCTGAGGCGTAGTTTTCTGCCATCATAATCTAAAATTATTTTATAATATAAAGAGCCCATTGCCGCGTTGAAATTCATCGACCAATTTCTGTTATGGCCATGGAATCGGATCACAAAACGTGAAACTCGACCCTCCTCAAACCGAACACTTGAAGCCGAACCTGAGTCAAACAACCAGGGCCGTCGGCTGACTCCCAAGATCCCCGTGGCGTAATCCGCGTGACTGTTTCTAACTTCCGCCTAGTTAGCCGGAAGAAAGATCGCGCCCATCAGTCACGATTATTCGTGCGGTGGTGGCCTGCGCGCAGAGCCTGCCAAGGCCGGAGCCAGGGCATGTTTATGCGCGCTCTGTCAAAACCTTCTCTCGCCGGTGATAAAACGCTACGCGGGCAAAGACCGCCCCTTCCCCCTCCCCTTTCCCCACCCCACACTCTGCCTCTGCTGCCGCTCCACCTCGCTCGGTCGGTAATGTATCCACTCTCCCCTCTTTCATTCGCCTCCTCACGAGCGGCCTCGGCCCCACTCCGCCCCTATCTGCTCCGCCGTCCTCCTCGCTTCCCACCGCAACTACGTATCGCTCCCGTTCCGCTCCTACCTCGTCGCTGCGCCGCCACCATCCTGATCTCCCTTCCTGTATTCTGTCCTCATCCCTCTCGCCTCTTCACGAGCCGCCCCGGGCATACTCCGCCCCTATCTGCTGCACCGTCCTCTTCGCTTCCCACCGCAAATACTCTCCCTGAACCAGTCTCACCCTGCCTTCGCTCCGCCCCGCTCCACTCCCACCTTGCCCCTCTACACCATCTTGCCCCTCTTCCGACCTTGCTGCACTCTGTCCTTATCCCCCCCTCCTCTTCACAAGCCACCGAGGATCCGGAGGGGGGGCATGTCCCCCAAAAGGCCTAGAACAGTGTTGTCAAGGTCGATGCCATGAGCGGGAGTCCGTGGCACGAGTGCCACGACGAAATCTCCCCTCGACGCAGTTCACTCCCCCGCCACCCCATCACACCGCCATCACTATTGTCAAACGGCGGGGTTACTTACAGTTCCCTTTCCTGACGCTAGTTGCGTAGAGAAGCTCGTACGGTGCCACGACGCATGCCACTGCCACCAGAAGACCTTGACGCCACTGACCTAGAGTTTTTTTACCTTCCTTTATTTGGTAAAATTGATTTAAATATATATTCATATTCGAATTATGTAATTATTTAAGTGAATAATATGTAATATAATAACAAATATGTTTATTATTTAATAAAAATCTACGATGATCCTTCCCCCTCAAGGATCACTGGATCCGCCCTGCGCCCCGGGCCTACTCTGCCCCCACCCTGCTCCGCCGTCCTCTCCATCTCCCTCCGCAACTATTCAACCTGAACCATAGACTAAGGATGTATCTTTACTCTTAGACTAAGGATGTATCTATATATCTTTACTCTATGCCTGAACCAGCCCCACACCACCATCACCCCGCCCCGCTCCCGTTCCACTTCTACCCCCTCGCTGCTCCGCCACCATCCTGTACCCTCTTGACCTTGCTGCACTTCGACTCACCTGCCACTCCCTTCCTCTCTCGTTTCCTTACGCTATCTGCAGCCTCTCCCCCCCCCCCGTTCCAACCCTCACCGTTTTTCTCCATCGCTCTGCCTCCTCACGTGACTCCGCTCCCATCGCCGCAACTCCGTAAAAGCCAAGAGCCGCCCACTCTCATGATGCCTGCCCCCACCCCGCCCTCGCCCTCGCCCTCGCCCTCGCCCCACGGAGGCACAGGGCACGCGTGAGGTGGCAAATTGCTTCGTTTTGGCAGCGGCCCGGGCCAAGAGCACCCCTTCCTCTTCCCCGCCCCAGGTCGCCGACATCCCTCGTGGGGGAGGCAGATTGAAAATCGCTGGAAGTGAAGTTACGCGCTGCGGTAGCTGCACGGGACTGTTAGGTGGAGGGGCCGCAAATGCTTATGGGCGGTCTCTTGGACGCACCTGCCATCCACAAATCTCCGCTTCTACTTAAGTGTACTCCTATTTTTGCCCGTTATCTCGTTGCTTTCACTTCGCTAATAGACTTTGTTCTTTCATGTTCTTACTCCCAAATTGGGATTTCTCTTTTGAACGTGAACATCTTTAGAGGTTTCGAATGAAGTAAGAGGTTCAATGATTCCGTATCTTTAATGCTTACGTTGCCACTTTTTGATCTACAGGAAATAGATTACCAAATTTTAACAAAAATGTTAACACAATAAGAAAAAGCTAGTTATCATTTATTTTTTTCATAAACACATAATATATAATCAAATCTGTGATGGCGAAAACGTGTAACAATCGGAATTTTGATTGATACATTAAATAAATAATCGTGTACAGTTGTACAAGATGTAGAAGAATATACATGTCAAATCCAATACGAATAAAGTTTCTATCTTGCACTTTTTCCACGCTGTTTACTAATGCGTTTGAGGTAAATTAAATGGTTTATTACTTTCAATTTATTAAAATTTTCTGTAGTAGATAAAATTTCTTATTATTTTCCATACAATAAAGGATTGTTAGAAAATATGACAAAAGTTTAAAAGGTGATTGGAGAAGATAAAACATTACGTATTATGGCAGCTAAAAAATCATTACGTGCTCCTTACTCATTACACAGTTGCGCTATCACGTTCATCAATAGTCAACTAAACTTGCTAATCATTCTTTTAGCCACTTGAAAGAAAACATATTTTTAATCATTGAATGTTTAATAATTTGTATCTAGGATACTCCATCATGAATCATTGTATCGACTCGTCTGTAAGCAAAATAACCAAAGAACTCTGAATATTATATTTTCTAGTTATAGTATTTATGAATAAAATTGTATCAAAATTCTTTAGATAATTATTTTCCGCTGTGTAATATGTGCCAGCATTGACTAATTAACGTCTTAGAGCCGCTTTGTGCCTTCTTTTTAGACTTTTTGTTTCAATTAAATTGTATTTTTGGAGGTTGTTTTGCCGCAGGTCAAGTGTACATAGCACAAATACGTTTGAGGAGAAAATTAGCAATTAATGAAAGTAATTAAAGGGAACAAACGTAAACAAATGAGGTGTCCGACTTCATTCCAGGACAAAGCAACCTATTCACGAAAAAAAACATCTGACATTGAAAACAGTTCAGTTTAATACGATTTTAGAGTTGTTCGTTTTATGAATCTCAGAGGTACTACGTATCCGCCCGGAGAACCGTACGCTTCATTTTATATCCCAATTTCCTCTCCCAAGCACGTGCTCTCCTTCCCCTCTCCACTCCCTCCCTCATCCCCTTTTCCTCTTCCCCCTAACTCAACCCATCCCGCACTACTCTTCCGTCTCACCAATCCCCCTCTCGCACTACTCTTTCTCTTCTCTCTCCCCCGTTTCTCCTCTCGCTGAACCACCCCGCCTCGCGCTACCCTCCCCCTCTCCCTCTTCTCCATCACTCTATCCTCCCTCTGACCCATCCCCTTTGGCGCTACTTCCTCTTTTTTCTTCTCTATCTCTCTTCCCTCTCTCTTTTCTCATATCTCTAAATCATTCCCATTTCGACCTAGTCTCCCTCTCTCTTTCCCTCTCTCCCTCTCGCCAACCCTCCCTATCTCGCTTCATTCTTCCCTGTCTTCCTCCCTCTCGCTTTCCTCTCTCACTTCCCTCTCTCTCTTCTCTCTCTTCCCTTTTGCTAACCCACCCTATTTCACGCTACTCTCCCCTTCTCTTTCCCGCTCTATCTCTGCTCTCGCTAACCCATTCCAGATCGAGCTCCTCTCTCCCATCATCTCTCTCCACTCGCTAACCCACTTATCTCGCGCTCCTCTCCCCGTCTCTCTCTCTTCTCTCTCTTACTTTGTCTCTCTCCTCTCGCTAACCCTCATTTCGCACTACTCCCCCTCTCTCTCTATCTCAGCAACCCACTCCATCACGCACGACTCCCTTCTTTCTCCGTCGTTCTCTCTTTCTCTCTCCCCTCGCTAACCCGCCCCACCTCGCGCTCCTCTCCCCTCTCCCAGCCTCTCCGGAGGCTGCGGGCCGAGGCAAGTGCGTGTCCAGGACGCGCGTGCGGGCACGGCGGGCGGCGCGAGGGTGAACAAGGGCGGAAGGAGCGCGGGGACGGGCACTCAGGGGGCGGGGCGCGCGGGCTGCGGGTGGGGGAGGCGGAATGCGAATTGTGTGTGTCAAGTCACCGCACGCACGCGCGCAGCCGCTCGACCACCGTCCGCTCTTCCTTTTTTTTTTCCCCCTCTCCCCTCCCTCGCTTTTTATGACGACGTGCGTGCGTCTTTTGTCAGGCGGGAGAGCGAGGGGGAGGCGACGCAGTTCTGCTCGCTTTTGTCCGGGCACGTCCCGCACGCTGCCCAGCGCCACTCCACGCCGCGGGGAATCCTTAAACTAGGCCTCGGAGGGGACGACGACGCTCGCGTTCAAAAACTCGGCCCGTGCTGACGCGAGCGTCGCTTGTGTCACTTCCGCTGCGTTTCGCGGTTTTTATTTTTATTTTTTATTTTTTTTCATTTTTTCTTGCTGTCGCGCTCGCTTCCGCTTCGGCCTCCCCGCGCGACTGTCGCGCCACCCCGCCCCGCCTCGGCTAATTTAGACTTGGGTTGCGCCGCAGTGCGCGGGAAGAAAGTTTTAGGTTATTAGCGGGCATTGTGGAGGTTTCCGCTTTGCGGATTGGTTGGTATTATCCGGAAAACTCCGCCGCAGTGTCGACGTCTCAACGCATTTTACCGTCATTGTTTTATTGCATTTTTTTCCTCTTCCCATACACAACTTTTTTTGTTTGCGAACAAATTTTCAAATATTGCAAATGTGATATGTAGAACTTAGAATTCATTTTTTTCAATTTCAAAAACCAATCCACCTACTAATTTTTCTACAAATTGTTTTGTATGAGGTGAACGTCAACTATAGCAAAGGGTCCATTGAAGTGACAAGCATCTTGTCAAATTTCTGTGATTCTACATTCATTTAATGAGATGAAACTCTAGTAGAATTGTTTTATTATATTTTTTCCTCTTCCCACACACAACTTTTTTTGTTTGGAAACAAATTTTTAAATATTGCAAATTTGATATGTAGAACTTAAATTCTTTTTTTTTTCAATTTTAAAAATCAATTCACCTACTCATTTTTCTACAAATAGTTTTGTATCAGGTGAACGTCTTTAACTAGAGCAAAATGTCCATTGAAGCGACAAACATCTTGTCAAATTTCTGTGATTCTACATTCATTTAATGAGATGATACTGTAGTAGAATTTAACCTGCCGGATGGAAGGTAATTATAAGTTTGTGTTTGGTTGGCAGCTCTTAATTGCCGTTAAATTAACGCAGCTCGCTGCCGCTTAGGAACGCGAGAGAAAAGGGCTGTGCACATCCTAACGGCAGACTAATGAACTAAGGAACTTACAAGAACTTCCTCGGATTAGAAGACTTGGCGTATTCCCAGGCTTGATTGAATGGAACTAGCCATAGCGTGTTGCGAATAATGAGGTTTTCGTGTTACTGGCAATGACGAGTGACGCCAACATGAAAACGTTTTGAAGATACGCTTGGAAATAGGCGCAAATGTGGAATATATAATGAGCGCATACTCAATTTAATTAATATTGAAATTGGATTTTACCTGCAACGCGCGATATATCTTGCGATAACCGCTCAATGTTTTCGTGGAACCCTTTCGACAATATATCACGCAACGCCAGATCTATGCGGCAAGTCATTAATATGCATTATTTGTTTATATCTGAATTTCATGCGGCGAAACAATCAAGATTTATCAACAAAATCGCACTTCGGTTGAGCATTGTATTCCATTCAAAATGAGGTCGCTGTACTGTGAGAAAAGTCCTGAATATGGTGCCGAGGAGCGCTCAGGGACAAACTTCGTTTGTTTGGCTCTCGAATGAATAAGTGCTCCTCTGAATTGCTAATTGATGCTGATGTATTCGGGAGCTTCTAGAGACACTTTTAGCTCACGGCGCGAAAGAGGTTCAAAGAAATTTCTTTGCAAGCTGTATCCATGATCAAATAAAAACACACCGAATTTTTTATATTTTTGTCTTAATAGTTCATGGAGTTAGTGGATAAACAGAGTCCTTTTCCGCGAATAAAAGTAATACTACATTACTTGTTTTATTTGATGTTATGCTGGAATATTTGCAAATATATTGAAAGCAACTCTCTGAACATAACCTTTTTGCTATATTTCTTACTTCATAATAAAACACTAACCGTACGTTACTCAAAAATCGCCCTCTCTCTTTAATCGTTTACCCTCAACAGAAATTGTAACAACTCTCTCTGCTGATATGCGCCTGATCTTTTGTAACATTTTTTTTATCAAACTATTTTTAAGCGTTGATTGGGCAAAATAATCTAATATAAATTTAAGCGGTGCAATTTAACAACTCATGAGTAAATTTTTATGTCGTAATCAGTAAATTTTTAGTGAGATCTCCAAAATCCCTTCGAAGACAAAAATACCTCAAAATATTACATTGAATACCCGAAAAAAACATTTTAGAAATACAACATTTAATATAATGTTTTATATTCTTTTATCTTTCCCTTTACATTCAAAATCCTACATTATTTCAAGTAAAATTTGTTTGTAATGTTCCTTTCAGTTCTCAGATCGTTGTAATTTACGCTTCGGATTAAAGCCCCTCACGGTTGCGTTTGTAACAGCAACTCAGATCTGTTCAACATTCCATCCGCTGCTACTCTCCCCGACACCTTCCTGCTTGCCACTCGCCAGCCCAGCTGCCCCCTCCCCGCTCTCTCCACTAACACCGGTGTAGTGGGCCCTGTCGGTTGTATTCTCTGCTGCGCCTGCCGTCCTCTCACACCTCGCCCCCGCTTAGTTCGCATTCCCGTCCCTCGCCGCGCTGCCCTCGTCCCCGCCCTCGCTCCACGCCACAGCCCATTCTCCTCAGCAGCGGCACCTCTGCCCGCTTGCTCCCTCCCGCGCCCTCCAGCAACGCTATGAGCACCCCACTATTGGATCCTGATACTCGATATTGCTGCCCCCACCACCACCGCCTGCACCTCTGGAGCAGCCGACCTTCGCCGCCACCGCCGCAGTCACCTCCATTACCACTACTATCTCCAACATCTTTGCCGTCATGACCACCACCGCCACCACCGCAGCCGCCACCTCCACCACCACCACCACACCACTCCCATCACCACCCCCATCCCACCACCACCACCACCACCTCCATCACCACCACCACACCACCACCACCACCACCACCACCACCACCACCACCACCGCCACCACCCCACCATGACCACCACTACCCCTCCACTGCCATCGGTGCCCCTGCCACCCTTACCGCCACCATACTACTACCACTACCTCCACTATCTCTAACATATTCGCCACCGCCAAATGCACCTCACCTTCACCTTCACCACTAGCCCCGCTGCTTTCTTCACCACCTCCGCCGCATTCCCCGCCGCTACCGCCCCTCTGCCTTCACCGATGCCATTGGGCGTCGCTTTCTCTACGCACCGCTTCGCGCGCGAGGTGAGATGATGAAATTATTAACGGGCTCCCGAACCGAGTGTTCTCTCACAAAATCACCAGAGTTTCTTGCCTCCCCCTCTCTCTCCTCCTCATTCCTCTCCAAAGATCTGGAGTCTCTGCTCGGATACGAACTCTGCGCCGCGCGACGTGCTTTGGGTGCTCGACATCGCGGCTCCGGTGGTGGTGGTGGCGGTGGCGACGGCAGCGGCAGCGCGGCGACGGCGGCGACGGCGGAGGTGGCGAAGAGGGCTGGCGGTGGAGGCGGTGGTGAAGGCGGCGTCGGTGGTGTAGGCGACGGGGCGACTGTGGAGGTGGTGACGAAGGCGGCGACGGAGGTGGAGGTGGCGGCAGAGGCGGAGGTGGATGCGGAGGCAACGACGAAGGTAGGGGCGGTGGCGAGGGCGACGGTGGAGGCGATGGCGAAGGCGATGGCGGAGGCGATGGCGGAGGCGACGGTATAGGTGACGGCGGAGGCGGGGGCAGAGGCAGGGCGGGGGCGCAGGTGGGGGCGGAGGCGGGGCCGGGGGCGGGGCCGGGGGCGGAAGCGGGAGCGCAGGTGGGTGCCCAGGAGGGGGCGGGGTCGGAGGCGATGTCGGAGGCGAGGGCGGAGGCGATAGCGGAGGCGGCTACGGGTGGAAGCGTCGCCACCTTCACCCGGTGTCACAGCTGCGGCCGACTTGTTTACAGGTACCGACGGCCTCTGCAAGTTCTGGGCGGCTGGCTCACGTGCTTCGGGCGGTGCGGCTCCGGTTTCCGGGAACGCACAGGCGGGAGACGCGCGCTCTCACGAATTCTGATGTTGTTTCCAACTTACGCGTCACTTGCAGCTTCAGATCCTCAAGTTCACTCTTGGAACTGATAATTTGATATATATCTGAAGATGAAAGGGTATTGTAGTATTTTCCTCTACATTCGAGTATTCCATTGACTTACAAAAGTCCTGAGTGAAGAATTACATTGAATTGTTCTTTTGTAAAAATAAAAATCAATAAAAAATGAACTAAATATGATCGTATGTAGTAAGTATGGTTGAATGAATATATGGGAGTTCTTTCCACAATACTTTCTTATTGCTCTCAAATTTTACACAAACACTTTTGAAAAGCCGAGAACAAGCTACAGGCTTCGGAATACCGGCATATTGCCACGGTTACACCACAAAATGTTGCTAGAAATTATGCAATTTTAATGGTTGAAGGGGGCATTCTTTCTTCGTGAAGCTGAGGTGGGCAGTGCGTACAGAGTGTAGGTAATAATATTTTTTTCTCAATTTGGTCGTTTTTCCTGTGATTCGTAGACCTACATCTGTGTCACATTGACAAGCTGAAAACGGACACAAAATTTTGAAAGAAAAATGAGGATAAATCATTTTACAATGAAGCCATACATAATAGCATTGAAACATTGCATGTCCGTAACAAATTCAATTTTGATAAGGAAAATTTATCATTTTCTCTGTAATAAGCGCTCTATAGAGTGAAAAATGTAATTTCAACGTTTTTGGGCGAAATAATAAAAAGTTAAGTAAGTAATACTACAAAAGATCTCGTAGAAATCGTTCAGAATGTCAGATTCTTCTACAGAAATTGATATACGATGTAATCACAGATTTTTGAACTCGTGAAAAGATAATTCATGGGACATTACATCATGTTCTGACATAAGTCAGTGCAGATATTGTAGAAGTCTTGAGAATCATCAACACTGTCCGTGTCATTCAAGTACGAGGTAAATCCGAATTGATACACCCTGCGATTGCAATGAGGGATAATGCATATTGTTTATGAATTGTTTAAAAAGTATAATAATGTTCTATTAAATTATCGTGGCTACAGTTATTATATTCAGTTTGGATATTTCACGATCAATTTACAATAATAATGTCATACTTCCAATTTACGGGAAACAAAGAGATTTGTTTGGAGGAGAATTGAAATAAGTGTATTTATTTTATCTCAGCTTAATGAGAAAAATAATTTTCTCTCATGTACTAAAACACTTTCATTTATTCAAGTAATGTCAATTCGTTATTATCACCGTTGATTTTCAAAAGATATCGTGCCTTTCAAACTATTATTTGATTAGCATACTTAATACGTGTATGTGTATATTCCAACAGCGAGAAAACAATTTGAATGTTTCATGTTGAAACAACTTAATATCATTCTCCAGCTCCAACTTTGTATTCAAAGACTGAAATTTCCTCTTTGGTATTTATCTGCTACTTGTATTATTCTGATATTTGTATATTTATTCTGCATTACGTAGAATCCTTATTTACCTTGCACAATCATTTTTATCGAAAAATACGTCTTCTGTGAAAAAGAATCATTTTAGTGTTGTAAGTATTCTGGATCTATTACCGCATTGTTCTGCTATTTATATGAAGAACTGGAATTTTGAACATAAAAAAAGACGTTAAATAGGTTTGCAATTGGAGTTTAAAGAGCGTACCTAAATTGTTCTCATTGTCTGGCGGAACTCAATGTCATTGTACGCGATCGGGAATTCTTTTTCAACTGAAAGCGCGGATCCTCCAAAATATTTCCCGCGCACAATGGCACAAGACTTCGCGGAGGCACGCGGCCCGCGCCGCTGGTGTCCCAGAAGCTCCATAAAAGCGAATTGAAATCCGCGTAGTATTATCCCATTGAGAAATGGAATTTTTAATCATCCAGCCGATCGGAATGTGACTGCCGCGTGCTGTAATAACAATTTATTGGGATCGGCGGTGGAGGCGGCGGCGGCGAAGTATTCCGAAAGCAATTAGAGATGTCCACATGTTAGTATTGACGAAAGGCCGCAAATGCCAGGCACTCCGGGCGGTTTTTATTTTTTACGTCGCATTCTCAAACTGACTCCACAGAGCAATTTGCTCTTCGGATATCGCGGTCTCTTGCTCGTCTGCTCTTTCCTCCGCCTCTTCCTCTATCGCGGTCTCTTGCTCGTCTGCTCGTTCCTCCGCCTCTTGCTCTATCGCGGTCTCTTGCTCGTCTGCTCTTTCCTCCGCCTCTTGCTCTATCGCGATCTCTTGCTCGTCTGCTCGTCTGCTCGTTCCTCCGCCTCTTACTCTATCGCGGTCTCTTGCTTGTCTGCTCTATCCTCCGCCTCTTGCTCTATTGCGGTCTCTTTCTCGTCTGCTCTCTCCTCCACCTCTTGCTCTATCACGGTCTCTTGCTCGTCTGCTCTTTCCTCCGACTACGCAGGCCTCGCCGTTGCCGTTTTATTTCGCGGAGATAATTTTCTTTTCCCTCTTCCGTTTCGTCGTCTTGGAAATATAATGCGGCCGCGAGTCAAGGCGCGGTAACTCACTCGCAGCGTCGACTTTCTCGTGTTTGCTCTAAGAGTAAATACGGATTCCTGCGCGAGGCGTGCTCTGATATCGGTCGACGCTCCAAATGCCAGGAGGGCGCCTGGTGTGGGTACGCAAAGGAAGTGGACGCGAGTAACGTATGTGGAAAAAGGGTATGACTGAGTCACTGAGAGGGAAGCAGAAAGACATTAATTGAGAGAGGTCTCTACCTCTTTCTACCTCTACCTCTTCCTCTATCTCTCTCGAACTCTTTCTCTCTCTTTTTCTCTTTCTCTTTTTCTTTCTCGTTTTCTCTTTCTCACTTTCTCTCTCTCTCTCTCTCTCTCTCTCTCTCTCTCTCTCTCTCTCTCTCTCTCTCGCAGCAGTCATAACAAAATGAACAGCATAAAACCCTCCCTCATCAAAAAACATGTAGATGTGCCAAATTTAATGGAGGTCGGTCACACGGTGTCGGAGTTCATCACTCTGGTAAATATCAAATCCATTTTTTGATCAGAAGAATAATGGGGAAGATGAGTAATCCTAGCTATTAATTTAAAAAAACGGATTAGGAATTGGAATTAAGTAGTTGGAATTTGTTCACCTTACACAACTAATATTCATCAAATTTTAATGTCTATATTTAAAATCCTTTAAATTCCTTAAATATTAATTTCCTATTCATACGTGTTTCTATGCATAATTATTCTAATTATTATCAATACGTAAAAGTAAATTTTCTTCCTTTTGTATTTATTAAACTATATTTTCATTTTAATTCATTTAATTTACGATCTCATACACTTTTAGATAGTAATATTCCCAAACCCGAACTGATGAAAATAAATGTGCGTCGGCGGATGGATCTAGCAAGAGAATAGGTATACATGAGTTGAATGAGAGAGACAGTGAACAGAACAGAAGAGAGAGAGAGAGACAGAAGGATGAGAGACAGAAACAGAGAAGGTCGTAGCAGGCGAGAAAAAGGTAAACATAATCTACGAGCATGCGATCGGAGCAACAACAAGGGAGTGGTTAAGACGTTAGAGCTCCGTGACATACGAGAACAAAGACAGGTGCCGAAGGAGCAGCAGAAACAGTGTAGGTTCACCCAGCAAACTAACTTACCTCTTACTTCCATGGGAACTCGAGATGGCCCACGAAGGAGGGAAGACCTCATACTTGAGCCTACCTCCAGAACACGAGACCACAATAAAGATGGTTAGACCTCCTTGCACTTAGAGCAAGGAGGTCTGCCATGAGCTCTAACATTTAGTCAGTGGCGCCATCTCGTGGTGGAAATAGTAGCATGGCAATTAAGGTCATTAGCTTTTCCTAGCGTCGTGTTGTCATGAAATTGATTACGGGCTTAGCTGGGCATGGAGATTGTTCCTCAGAGTTGGGTACCAGTAGTTATGGGCCAGTAGGAGAACATTCTGACAAGGCGATATTCTGCGAAATATAAAGTCAGCTGTTAGTGCTATATCATGCTATACACTGCATGATATTTCGTATAATAACATTAAATATTGTATATTTGTATACACGGGTAACGTCATTTAAATAACAATATTACGCATCTTTATTATGTATTTATCGTTCTACATTAAGATTCATTTTTCACGGTTAGACGTTTTCGTTTTCTCCAATTGTTAGAGTACAAAAAGTCGTTTTGTAGTTCGTTGTAATACTCTTTAATCAATATCAGTCCACTTAGTATTTTGAAAATAAAATTTCAAATGAAAGAGAATTTACATTTAAGTGAATGATTATGTTTTATGGTTATTAGAAAAAGAATGTTTAAAAAGTACTCGACCACATTATTAATTATGTAAATTTTACCACAGTCGCAAATGAATATTTATTTGGATTTTAAACTGAAAGTGCATTTATTCTATTTGCTACATCAGATGTGTGATACGATGGAGGTTGATGGTTAGGTTTCACGGTTACACTATCCTGAGGTAAATGTAATATACCTATCACACGCTAGGAATATATCTTTCCAATTTAATGACATTCAATAATCAAGATATTGGAATAAACTGTTTTAAATTATTTTGAAACCGAAGAGTGCCATATCTTCTACACTTGGTTGCAAGCATTCTGCGCACCTGTGTAACAGCACTCTTTACTAGGCTATTAAATTTGCGAAGCATATGTCTATCATCAAGACTCGCGTCCCTATCCATCATCAGTTCGCGTCTTTGAAAAAGGAATCTGTCCTATTAAAGATTTGTATGAGCGTTTTACTCTTGCAGCGATACACAAAAAGAACCACAGGCTGTCAGGTTAAAACGCTGAGGGGATAATCGTCGGCTGTCCTTGGGGGGGGGGGGTTCAATGGGAACACTATGTACAAGTCTCATGTTTAGTAATTTGCATGTTTTTTTTTTAAATACCAAGTTCTGGAACCATATGCAAGTGCAATACTAACTTGGAAGGTATTGCACTTTTACGGCTTTTAGAGTATTTATTTTCTTTTTATATTAAGTTCGTTCGTTGAAAATGTGCATTTGATAAGTGCAGTTCTCTTTGTGGATAAGTTGATCGTTTTATAAGAAAGTTCCTCTTTCTGTTGACTGTCCTATCATGATAAATTCAATGCGTTTATTTCTACTTCGGATAATCATCTTCCTTTGTTGATGTGTATATGGAGTATATATGTATATGGAGTATTCGAGTCGCAATTATTATTTGAGAGATTTCATTATCGTTGTTGTTAAAATTGTCACTGCTATTGCTTTCAAATTCATGAGGGATTTTTGTGCTTCTGCGCATGGTTATTGACTAATTTACTAAGCTTAATTTTTATTAGTTTACATCAGTTGGTTCGGTTTCATTAAACAGGCTTCTACGAATTAATTCCGCACACTTTTAGGGCGTGCCAAAGGTCAAAGACGACTTTTGCCAATAAGCACGTGGTGACAAATTTAATATAACGAAGTTAGACGAGTGACATTTACCTCTCATTTGAAGGTAATGAGTCATACATTGGTGTTCGGCGGGTAATCAAATTATTCACGGCATCAGAACGTGACCCGCAAAACATCAGTACACGTTGATTTGACTACCAATCAGGGCCAGTGTCACATGTGTAATTTCATTCATTGGTGGGTTGTGGGAAATCGAAATATCTTTAACTGGGGTTAGAACACGACCTGCAAAACACCAGTACCTTGTTGATGTCCGTCAATGAGGAGAAAAATGTCATATGAGTGGCTTCGTTATATTAAAGTTTCCACCACACATTCATTGACAGAAAATTATCCTCTTAGGTCTTCTACATGCCCTAGAACGGTGTTGTCAACGGGGTCGGTATAGATAACTCGGGTGATTCGATGATATTTTAAAGGGGTCAATGATAGTCGATACGTAGATTGCGGGGTCGATATTCAAATACGCATCGACGACTGATCGTTATAATGAAGATCAAGATCCCATAAATTACAAAAAATGTTTATGAATTTATTGTTTTTTCTTCTATGAAGGTACAATAACCTAATAATAAGTTACAAATTCGCTTCATCCTCTGAAATTTACCATCATTAACATTCGTAAAATAAAATTTTAGCGCAATTATAAGCCATGATTTTGTTTTTGAACAGTTTTATATTTTTGTAAGTTTAAAAATAGTAATAGAAGCAGAAATTAAAAAAACATATTTAACAATTTTTCAAACCTTGTTCATATTTTTTGTTTAACTGTTATCTTTAAGTCAATTACGTGCAACTATTTGCATTATAATTTTTTTGTGCGCTGTATTTTATAGAAAGAGCTGAAGGGGATTGATGAAGCAAACTATTCTTTTAAAAGGAGTCCATGCAAGGAAAAAGATTGTTGATAATTTTGAGGGTCCTCAATTTAATAAATTACACTTGCATCATTCGATGAAGTTCCAACCCCCCATATATCTTGGCACCCCAGGTAAATATTTCTGATTTGGCAAATAATTTTTCAAGGCTAATCGAGTTATTAATGTTAATTGCATTAAAAATTTCTCACTAAAAATGAAAAGCAGAAGTCCAAAAATTGTAGGGAATTGTTTGCCATTAACGATGTTTATTCATTGTAGTTCCGACGCTAAAACTAAACATTTAGGAAAGCCGACTGTACAGACATTACACAATATCATGACTATACACATTTCAGCAATACTCCTAGTATAGAGAACGATTGTGAAACTGCTCGTCTTTTTACAACTTTACTCCCCTATTTAGCGCAGCCCTCTCGTCGCATTACAGTGGCCAATAACAAACGAACGGCGCCCAAAAGCCGCGCCGGGCTGCAAGTCAGCGGACACGCGCGCCGGGTAACGACCAAATAAACCACGCGGCTGCAGTATCTGTAAATCCAACTTTACATAGTAGATGGCACGTAGCACGTTCCATTATTAAATCACGCGTCTCCCCTTGGGTGTCGCAATGCCTCGACCGGGCCAAGCAGCGCCCACGGGCGGGGTACGAAGAGGCACGGGGTGACGGGGGCGGGGAGGGCGGAGTTTGGGGCGGGAAGAGGCGGATGGGATTGAGAGGGAGGGGGAGGTGTGGTGGGAGGGGGCCGGACAGGGTGGGACAGAGATGCAAAATAGTTTCGGACGCAGGTGGGACGGAGAGGATAGAGGCATGACGGTCTGCTGTGATTGATTACTAGTGATTCCGGTCGCTAAGATCATTAGTCCCGTAACTGTAGTGCATGTTTTTCTCCAGAGATGGTGGTGACCTTCCTCCGCTGGATGGAGTGGATGGCGGGATCCGACACTGACCTACCGTCAGCTAGCGGGCGTTTCCCTTACCAGGTGTCTCCCACTAGCGGAGCACCGCTCCAGCCGCGGCAAGCTCTAAGCTCCCGACAGGTCTCCCTCACAATCCCATGTGTAGGTAGTGTAGTGCATGTAAGTGTGTGTGTAAGTAAGCGATAGGATATAACTCGGAATGGGAAGGAAAGATAGCGTGCTTCGTGACCCGTTTTGTAAAGTACTGCTCTGGCATTCACCTGGTATTGATCGGAGAAACCACGGAAAACTACCGATCAGAGCATCCGGCCGCTAGAATTCTTCTCCAACCAGCGACAGAACTCGACCAAGCGAACTGGCTAGTGTCAAAAACCCTACCACTTTAGGGACTGGAACCGTAGGACCTCTCGGTCAGAGGCACTGCAGTGACATCAGTTGACTCCCTGAGCCAATTCTCCCGGTGGGACGGTCTGGAGCGAGAAGAGGTGGAATGGGTCTGGTTCGGTGAGGAGGTTGAGGTGGAGAATAGCACCCGGGTGTGCTGCATGTGACTGCACCAGCGAACGTGGGCATCAGCGAACGAGCGAACAAGCGCTGGTGAGGGGAGGCCAAGCTAGTCGTGTCGTGGGCAGCGCGAATTTTTCCAACTCTCTGACGGAAGATAAATTGCTTCAATCAATCACCGAGATAGGAAACGTAAATTATAAAAAAAATAGGATATTTACATAAAACTATCTCCTGTTCAAAATGTTAACTTCTCGTAGATTACCTACCACAAAATTTATTGTCTTCTAAAATAACTACTAGTTTCCAGTACATTACGTTCCTCTCAAACACTGCATGCCCTGTTTGCGTTGCAAAAGAAGGATATCTTTTAATGTACCTATTTCTCTTTCATTGATAGAAGTAGGAGGACGTTATGAATTGTTTTCTTTTTGATTTTTTTCTTCTCTATTAAAAAAATGTAAAATAGTGACACAGATTATAAAATTTGTCTTTCACTCCAGGGAAATGTCGCTATTTTTCTCTAGTGTTCACGGCCCCACGGACCGGTGTGTTAATTTGAAGTTGCCTACTGTACTTCCGCTCATTTTTACAGGTGTCTCAGAAGAAATGTAACAAACTTACAGGAGATGTAAGGGTCAATAATGATTGATGATGATCACTTTTTCTCAATGAACATGTAGTGGGTAGTTTCATACATCACAGTTTTACATGTGAGATTCGCACCTCGTTATTTGGCTCTTCGGCGTTCAATGGTACTCGCGTCAGCTTCTGACCGAGTCAAAGTCATTTCGGTACCTGCCGAACTGTTTTACATGAAGCTTTGCCTACCAATCATAAGTAAATATTGCACGTGATACGTACTACCGAAATATTTGTCTTATTAAATTTGCCCTACTCCATTTCGATACACCACACAGATATTATTAACAATTTCTCAGGACGTGAATCAATATTTTGAAGTGTCTCCATACGGATAACATTGGACAATTATGTGGGAAGAATGGTCATTAATTGTTAAATGAAATTACTGTTACTTAAAAAATAAACATCATAACAAGTTTCTATATTGAAAAAATAATATTAATTCTCTACATGAATAATAAAAATTGAACAACAGAACAAGAAACTAAATTTTATATCGAATTTTCCCACCCCATAAAATGCCTTTATCTTTCTTTGAAATAACACACTGTTTTAATCATCACTTTGTGAAACTAATTCACGCTTGACCTAGCCTTTTCTTCTCGGCTGTTTCCTTTTCTCCGATCACGCAAGTTTCTCCCTCATATCATTACGATTTCAGCGCCAAATTTCATTTATCGACCTTACTTTGAGATTTGACAATTGTACGTAACACTTATTATAACTTGTACAACAACCTCCCAAGTCGTACTTGACGTTTATTATGAGACATTTTCTGTTCTGAAATGGTACGAATGTTCAAGCCTCTCCTCTTCAGTGAAGTACTCTGCCATTACCACAAACATAAGTTCAAGTTACATTAAAATTTTTGAAGAAAAATGAAAGCTATCTTGATCAACACAAAGCAAAATTGTGTACTTACGCCACATAATTCAGTCACCATGTAGAGAAAACTAGCTCAGAAGAAAGATACAATGGACAAAATGGGAACTACACAAACAACAATTACAGTTTGGTTAAATCGATGTTGAAAATAATTTTCCAAAATCTAAAGTAAAATATAAACGTTCAAAATTAATTGAAATAAGAGTGTTGATTAAAATATTCAGTTTGTAGTGTAATATTCAAAACCTGTAATTTTCATTTTTTTAATTTTATTTTCTCATAACTCAGATCTAAGGAGTTTCTTTTCTTTTCTGATTTGATTTAAATGATTTTGGTCATATTTTTAAAAAATAATTTGAACGGATATTAGCTACTCAGAGCCCAGACGTCTGCTGCGTTCTGGGTAGCCCTGAGCGGGAGCGTGCGAGCATGAGAGCGTGTGCTGGCCGCGGGCGCCCGCGGCCCGGATTCGGTGCGACGCTTTTTCATGGCCCCATAAAGCGGCCCGCGTGTTAAAGCGAGATATTCGCGAGCAGTGGCCGTTCGCCGAAATGGACGCCGCGAGGGGAAAAAAAACAACAGAGGAGCGCTGAAACCGCTAACGCGCTCCGAGGCGAGTTCGATAAAACGATGCGCCATTGTTATCAGGGCCTGGTCGCCCCCTTCCCCCCCGCCGCCTCGCGGGGTCAGGGGGCGGCTTCGGATCGCCGTTTGCGGCTTTATGGCCGGACTTATCACGGGCTTTGTTCTTTAATTTGGTTCCGGACCCCGGCGCGGCAGTCAGCGCTGACGCGAGTGCGGATCTCGCGCCGATAGAGGGCGCGCGGGTGACGAAGTCTCGTCTGTGACCCGGGCACATCTGGGAAAGGACGCGTAGTGATAGGTGAACATTAAGGATTTAAGATTCGTTGTTGCGTCTTGAACTGTCGGTGAAGTCTCCCCCACCCACCTCCCACGATATGGAGCATTTATCCGAAATTAGTGTAGAATAAGTAGTGTTTTTTACAGTAATGTTTAGAACTAAATATGTAACTAGCATGATAACCAGAATGCAATAAAAAATGAGAAAAAAAAAAACAGAAATATTGTAACCATTTTTAAACCAGAATTATTTTTTTGATCTTAATGTTAGAAATTCAGCCAGAAAAGAGAAATTGCAGAGGTGGAAAAGAAGGATAGAAAGAAAGAAAGAAGAAAGAACATCAAGAAATTAAGAAGAGAGGAAGGGAAGAAAATGGCTTTGAAATATTGTAGGAAATGAAGGAAGAATTGCGCGTGCAGGAAATTAAAATCTACATAAACTAGATAGGAAATGTCAAATGTATGACATGCATAAGAAGATCCAAGTTTTGTAGATATCTAGTTAGAATGAGATAGATTGAAGAAAATCTTCAGTTTAACAAACTGAAGGCGACTGTAAAATGAGCTGAAGCAAAACGAGAAGAATGGAGTTGGAATCAGCGTTAGCGGTATTTCGGCAAGAGTAGTAACTAACATGTGGTCACAAGCATATAAGAGGTCGTTCATGTAAAATAAAGTAAGATCTCTCGCAGGAGAGGAAACAGAAGAGGAAGGAAGACACCCTAACTGGTGTGCATTTAAGATTGCAGCAAACATATGATAAACTTCATGCTATGCAGTTTTGCTTATATTAAAAGAAACGTTTGAGGTAAATTGATCTCATTGATTGGTAAAATCTACTATAAATTGAAAATAAGCCACCATGAGCTTTTAATACCCCTTCCTCCCACTCTCTCTCTCTCTCTCTCTCTCTCTCTCACTGCATGGCATTTTGTCACGTCTATAAATGCTATTATTGTGAATTCCAATTAAGATACGTTAGATCCTACGTATTTCGAATCCATTGTTATTTTCTTTTACATAAAATGTAAAACATGCAAAAACAATTATATTACGAAACAATGATGTGATGGTGGTAGTAAAATATAAATCCGTATTTCAATAGGGGAAGTATCTTTAACTTTATACGAGTTTGAAGGGAAATCCTACAATTTTAGTCACGACGATAGAAGGATTTTCGAAACTAGCCATATGGAGGTCGAAAATAGTCGCTGTCTGGATTCCAGCAACCGGCTGCCCCAATTACGAATTTTATGTGGTTCCTCCGATCAACGCCAGACGAATGCCAGAGCACTACCCTAACAAACGAGCCACGGACAGCGCGCAATCTTTCCTTCCTCTTACTTGTCCTAATACACTGACATGAACTACACTAAATTGTCATAAGAATAGTAGGGAGCTTAGAACTTGTCACGGTTGAAGCGATGTTCCGTTGGTAGGAGATACCCAGATGGGAAAACCCCGCATGACGAGGTGTAGGTCGGCGTAGGATCTTACGTCCAGCGGGGAAGATGATAGCCCCAGTCCGTGATAAATGCATGCACTACACTTACGGTTCTAATGACCACAGCATTTCACGTGTCCGGACACACGAAATAATCATTCACTTTAGAAACAGGAAACTGTGATTCACCGTCACCCCTCCCCCATTTACTGTCACTTCTCGGCAGTTATACAATCAATGCAACAAAATATTAACTTATACAGAACGATCACTTATGATTGATCATATCTCAGCTGTAAACATCTTTGTGACTGGGCAAATACCTGTTCTATAGGGATGCTATGTCATAATGATGATTAGGAAGAGAGTTTTTATGCAATAAAAAAATCTTGAAATATGCTTTTAAAAATGTTGACTTATGAGTTAAAAATTCTGAAATATACACATTGTATGTCTTGTATTTATTCTGTCTGGTTTAAAAAATATGTTATCAAGAAAATTCAACATTTATTCAAGTATTTTATCATCAGTAGAAAACCAAAAACCCAAACTGTGACCAGCTCTTTTGAATCAATAACGCTCACAAATAAATAGATTCTATGAAAAGATGGAACGTTTTAGAGAAGTCTCTATTTTAACGAAATATGCAAAATATGCGCCTGTAATTACACAAATATCGACCAAAAGGAAAAATCGGTCAAATATGCACAAATATGCACTAACATATTACATATGTAGCATCATATTCTAACAAAATTTCAGGAAATTTCACTTTGCTATGCATTGAAGCAACTGGACAAAAATGTGCAAACTCAAACAATCCGCTCCCTAATGATTATCGTCATGCAATGCCGATATCGACATGTAGGCATAAAAAATAAGGGGGTAGAAAAAAATTTAAGATAAAATGATGGAAAGTTATATATTATGAGATAGATCTTGTCAACTTCGCCTCCTATCGTCACCTCAACCACAAAAAGAATAATGGAACACATTCCGTCTGTTGTTCACACTTTTCACACACTTCACACTTTTATGTCATACAATGTGCGATTGTCGATCAAAATGTATTATTGTAACTTACCTTCCAGCCTTCAGGATATAATCCTGTTAATAAGCATTTATTAAGCGACACGAAAGCCTTGTAAACTGTTCAAATGAGACAATTACAGTGCGCTGAGGATTTTTAAGTTTCCACGGAAGATACTGAGATTCAATAAGAAATATTCACAGAACGGATCTTGAAGAATCTCGCTCTTTCTGCGACAGTTTGCAGAAATTGTATAGGGCGAAAAGGTCAGACAAAATTAATTTGCATTTCAACTTATTTTAGTTTCTCTGGATAAACTCAGTCCCGGGGAGACGCTTACACCATAAGTTGCTGTGTGCAAGATGCAAACTTGCACTGGATTGTAAATAGAGCTCTAAGGGTCATTACGAGCTTCCTTCCGACTTCAACAACGTCTGTCTTATCCTCTTTCTCTGGGAGAACGTATTGCCTCATATCCTTCAATATCCACCTCTCACAGCCACCATCTCACTCTCTACCACATTTCCTTTCTCTCCGTCTCTTTCTCTCTCGTTGGGTACGTGCCGTCTCTGCGTCTGAAACAGCGCTGGCAATTCATCACCGCGTTGGGGCTGATATTTAATTACATAATTGCATTAATGAGCTGCCGGCTGAGTCTGCTTCGGAGGTAATAAGTGCATGTCAGATCGCGCGTTAGCACTTGAGTGTGAGACGTTGAGCGGCGGAGAGGAAGGGGTGACGTCTGTGCAGCCGGGAATGGCAGATGGAGAGGGCCAGAGGAAACGGTGACGGCGAGGTGCACAGAACAACCAGGGCTGGAGCAGGGGATGGGGAATGAAATGAAGAAGGACTGGAGACGCCGAAAGCAATGAAGATATCATGTTCGCGATAATTGGCGTCGGAAACTATCAGGGCGAATAAATTGAGGAATGACAGAGAAGACAGAACGACGGGACGACGACGGAGCGACGCGACGGGGCGTCGGGGCGACGGGGCGTCGGAACGTCGGGGCGTCGGGGCGTCGGGGCGTCGGGGCGTCGGGGCGTCGGGGCGTCGGTTCGTCGGGGCGTCGGGGCGTCGGGGCGTCGGGGCGTCGGGGCGTCGGGGCGTCGGGGCGTCGGGGCGTCGGGGCGTCGGGGCGTCGGGGCGTCGGGACGTCGGGGCGTCGGGGCGTCGGGGCGTCGGGGCGTCGGGGCGTCGGGGCGTCGGGGCGTCGGGGCGTCGGGGCGTCGGGGCGTCGGGGCGTCGGGGGGTCGGGGCGTCGGGGCGACGATGCGACGGGGGCGACGGGGCGACGGGGCGACGGGGCGACGGGGCGACGGGACGACGGGACGACGGGACGACGGGACGACGGGACGACGGGACGACGGGACGACGGGACGACGGGACGACGGGACGACGGGACGACGGGACGACGGGACGACGGGACGACGGGACGACGAGGCGAGGAGCGGGGCCCTGGGCGGATGAGACGATGGGACGACCGGGCGACGGGGCGACGGGGCGACGTGGCGACGGGGCGACAGGGCGATGGGGCGACAGGGCGACGGGGCGACGGGGCGACGGGGCGACGGAGCGACGGGGCGACGGGGCGGCGGGGCGACGGGGCAACGAGGCGACGGGGCAACGAGGCAACGGGGCGACGGGGCGACGGGGCGACGGGGCGACGGGGCGACGGGGCGACGGGGCGACGGGGCGACGGGGCGACGGGGCGACGGGGCGACGGGGCGACGGGGCGACGAAGCGACGGGGCGACGGGGCGACGAGACGACGGGGCGACGAGGCGACGAGACGACGGCGTGAAGGGACGACGAGCATGGCGCCGGGCTGAAGGGCCTTGGTGAAGGGCCGGGGTGAAGGGCCTAGGCGACGGGTGACGGAGTGACAGGTCGACAGAACGGCGGGACGACGTAGGAACGAGGCGCCGGACCGACGGGCCGTCGGGACGGCGGGTCAGGAAGACGACGACGGGACGGGACGACGAGGGGACGGGACGACGAGGCGACGGGACGACGGGACTACGAGGCGACGCGGTGACCGAGCGACGAACGGCGGGTTGCTGGATGAAGGGCGAGGGGGCCCAGCGATTGGCCAAGGGACCAAGAGGCAACGGGAGCGCCCAGAGCGCTGGGTGCGGTGGGAGGGGCGGGCGGCGAAGGGAGAGAGGGCCGCGGCTGTGGCAGCGGAAGCGGAACGGGCGCTGACGCTCAAAGCGGGAGCTCTGAGCGACGTAAGGCAATTTGCTGAATTAGCCGGCGATATTTCAAGCACCTCACGCAAAGGAGCTCTTCCTCTCTCCATCTGGGCGAAGCGGAGTGCGAGTTCACAGCGCGAAAAAGTGACAAATTAATGTCAATACTCTGTCACTGCGATATTAAGCTCCGGCCAAACGAAATGGAAAGTGTTTCGTGTTCTTTAAAATAAAAGGAAAAGAACAACCAGAACGATTCAGTGGTAGAGTTTGAAAGGTTGTAGATGGAGTAATAGGACGACTGAAATAATTACGCGGGGCTGGGTGTAAGGATTAATTATAAAAGTGTTGTTTTACTTCAATTACAGTTTTATATAGTAAAAATTAGATTACACAATATTTTGAAAGGGTGCAATTTATACCACTTTTACATTCATGTCAAAATAAAGAAATTAAAATGAAATTATTAAAACTTGATCAATCATTCCTCATTTTAAATTACAGCGTCTCAGAATGGTGAATGAATCTACAATATCACTTTTCCTACTTAATGCTATCTTCAGATTAAAGAACTTAGGGATTTTTTACCACCTCGAACGTTAAGCACTATTGATCTTCTGCTCATGCGCAGTTTAAATTTCGCATCACTTTAGAGCGCAGAAGATTGTTAGTGCTTAACGTTCGAAGTGGCACAAAATCTCTCTTGATTGTATATTTATTTTCCTCGACTATGTCTTTAATATTAGGAAGTGAATTTACGCAATTGCCATTATATTTTAGAAAATAAAGAAGTAAACGTAATTGGGCGTCTGCTCGTAGAAGAGAGTGATCAGTTCCTAGACATTCAAGTCGAGAGCCTGAAGCGCAGAATAAAATTAAGGGTTTCGACTGCCAGGTGACGCGTCTGGTTACGTTCTGCATTCCTTTGTGACGCTCTGAAGAAGTCTTTTCGTTAGGAATGTTGAAGGGTACAGACCTAAGAAAGGAATTCTCCCAAGACCCCATCAAGAACGTAATTGGACCAGACCTCTACATAAATCCAATAACAAATAATAATAATAATAAAGCAAGAATAAATTATCACGCCTGAAAACTACAATCTCATTGACAAGCATTACATTCATGTACATCTCATGTGAGCGGCTCACTCTACAGCATTACCTGCTGAAACTAAGGAATTTCGTTTTGCGTATGCATAGCTATCGGCAAAGGCAACGGTTTGGAGTAGTTCGTTTGGCACAGGAAAGATACGGTTCGCTCCTCGTGGCCGGAGGGAGGATGTGAATGCATCAATGGCAGATTCATGACTGTCGCAATCTGCTCGATAAATACAAATAATCTAGAAAAAGAACGAAGAGAAATTTCAGTCATTTACTTTTGAACGGTTTTTATAATTAGATATTGTCGTACTAAGAAAATTCCAAGTCCAATTTTAAATGATTCCATTGCCGGTTTTTAATAAAAGAAACTATTTATTATGCTCAAAATACTGCACCGTTCTCGTTATATGCAGCAGCGTACTGCGGGTATTTAAAGTATAATTTGAGGATCTAAATTGAAATTACATCTTTAGATAACTTCTTTAGATATTTCTTTAAACTTCTCTAGAAACTTCTTTAGATATAATTGTCTGTGCAGTTCTAAAGTAATAAGAAGGAAGTACAGAATGCGAGCACATATGTCCTTAGAGTTTATAAAATGTTCTATTCAGTCAAAGTATTCATAGACAATAGGAATTGAGATTTATGAATATGCATAAAGAACTATTACGATTGAGAATTTTGTATTTGGTGAGTTTTTCTCCTGTTTATTTTCCTTTATTCTTTATGTACTCAGTGTTGTTTATTTTAAAGTGATTTGTACGAAAGTTATCAGTGTTCCCTCTGACAGTCATAGTAATTTTATTTCATAAATCTAAACAGAATAATATTGTGATAAGTAAAACATAGAATATTAAGTTTCTTCTTCTCTGAAGTATTTACCTTACAGAAATTGTAGCTGCTTTTCTCGGGGTCTGTAATTAGGAAATTACTATGGAATGTAATTGGGGTTTCATTTTTATTTTCTCGCGTTACATCATAAGAGGATACATTATTGTAATCGTGCGCCAGAATTTTTGACGGTGAAATTTTTACAGAAAAACTGTTGTTGCCGGGCTCTCTTACGTTATAAATAACGTAATTTAAAGAAAGTTGAGGTCCTCTTAGTTAGAAATGGATATTTTGATATTTGGGAATAGCGTATTTGGGAATGAAGCATACTTTTCAAAAATTTCTTTTTCCTAATTGTTTTACTAAACTTTGTCCTCGGATAAAGTAAAAAACACTTAAAAGAATGCTGTAGATCTAATCTTTTTTAAACTTTCAGAATTTTCAAAAATTATAAAAGTGAGAAATAATAGGAGAAAATGTGCTGTTGTTGCACCACTACTTCTAAATAATATAATTTATTTGATTTATATACAATCAGTTTTATATGTTAACGGTTGTGTGTGCATATTTCTGGAAAATATAATTGAAACTTGGTGAAATCTTGCAGTTCGAAGTGCGTGAAGGGGTGGGGAGTGGCAATGCAGAGTTCAATTTTAATAAAATGTAATAAAATTTCTTTTCGTCTACATGTTGGTAAAAATATTTTTGAAGAAAATATTTTTTAATAAAATTTAAAAAATTCTTACATTTATTGGATGAGACAAAGTACATTTTTCTGAAAATTTTATTTAAATTTTGTGTAGCCCCCTAATGTTCCCGAACTAGTTTACTTTTCATCATATACAAAGTTTATGGTTCAACAAGTTATAAGTGAAAGTGTCAAATTTATTACTCAATAATAGTGGCGGATTTTGATAACCTAAAACATCGCCAAAATTGATCAAATAAAATGCTCACAAAGTGTTTTAAAAATGCCCTAAAAACAAATAAAAATGTTGTAAAAATGTGATCAAAAAGACTTCAGATGAAGAATTTAAGCTCTTGGATATATTACTGAGGCTTCTTCCTTTCGTTAAAGTCAACTCAGATTGCAAACTTTTGGTTTGAATTGTTCTTTACCGGTCTTCAGTTATCCTGAAATCGGCCGAACCAATGTCTGTGATATGCGTCACAAGGAACCTTAGATTACATACTCACAAAGGCTGACACTATATTTTTGAGCGAAGAAAAATAATAGGCTACTCAGAAATTCTGTGGAGAACATTTTTTGCATCTCGTAAATATTACTATTTGAAGCAAGTCCCATTAAAACGATATTAAAATCGACTGAATCGGCGGAAAATACTTTGAAAATGACGTAAAAGGGTAAAAAATTACTTATTAGTTGAAATGGACGAAATATGCAAAAAAAGTCAAATAAAAATTAGGGGATTTCCTTTTGTCATAATATAAAATTAATTTCTATACTAAAAGGCATACTTCTTAAGTGAAAAGAAAAAAAATGACATTTCATTCAAATCCGTCCCCTACTTATTAACTATTATTTACACCGGCATAGGTTGTTATTTCCCATCGCTTTCATACACACACGGTGAACACGTTTAATAAATAAGAGGCAAAGTCGTGTTCAGGTCTTCGCAGAAGGACGCGTCGACGTTGAAAAACACCGTTTTCCCATGAAACTCAGATGAAAACCGACGGAAGAAAAATACGTAGATCACAGAGACCGACGAACCGAAATAATTGGGTTAGTGCTGACGAGAGTGGCGGCCTTGCGGTGACACGAGTAGTACGCGGATTCACCGCAGCACGCGCTGCCTCTCGGTGCTTCGCGCACGAATGAAAATTCCGCGCAGACGCCTCTCCATCTTCCAAACGCTGGAACTAATTCCCAACCCCCGCCGCCACCACCTTGCCCCACCAACTTTAAAGACCCGTTTGATTCGGCTTGTGACAAGTAAGTAAATTAAATAAAAACGAGATTAAAATGTAGCAGAGAGAACGTGGAATCTCATTTATAAAATCAACAGAAATAAATGGTTATTTTTTTGCTGAATGCGCCTGTATTTATGGCTTAACTCAATAAATTCTGATTTATCACCCTCTTTTATGAATGTGCTCATCTCTGTGATACCTGCATTTTTCATTTTTGGAGGTAATATAATCTGAAATGCACGTGTCTGTGCACACAATATTGTACCTCAGTTAATCAATAATATTATTTCCAGTTGCTGGTATTGATACACATACGAGAGATTTAAAATTATAAATAAAAATTCATTGGTTTCTTTTCATAATAAACATTAACTCGAAATGTAAAACTATTAGTGGCATTGTTAAAATTACCACATTTATGAAGCTAAAAATAATGCTGATAAGTGATTTTCATTTATTAAAATATATTCTGATATAGATCGTTGCCCCAATAATGTACTTTCGTTTAAATTCCTATCATTATTCATAGCCAAATTTCTCCCCATTTTAATACATCAGAAGATCCACACAGACGTCAATTTTTGGAGATATTTCTTCGGATGAGATGCGATGGATATGTGGTCATTGTTTTGATTAAATTTAGTAATATTGCAAAAAGTGTTGGCTATTGAACGAGAGTCACGAACCCCATTCCTCTCCGTCCTGGTTTAGCAACTGCCTTTCCATCCCAAAGATGTATGTGACAAAAAACTGCACTAACCGGAATTGATTCATTGCTGCCTCAGCGGATAAAGAAATTCAAAAATCGTTAAAACAGTTGAAATACTCATTGATTTTATGAGAAATACGTAAATACATACGCAAATATAAATTCATTTAGTTGTAAATGATTAATTTATTCAATAAATTAAATTAATTCAATAAAAACATTAATCAGAAGGGATGTTTTACATTAAAAATATCAATTATTGTCTGACACTTAATTCTGATTTAATAATTGTTTAAATTTTCTAGATCATTAAATTAATTTGCTGAGATGGCACATAATGTGCATGGCGTACACGGCCCAGGAGCCTCATTCCCGATCTGCGGGACGAGATAGGACACACCCTCAAGTACTGGAATGAATATGAGACCGCAGCCTACCGTAGCGCGCTCTGGGTGGCACAGGCTGCGGGTGAAAGTTCAGCGCCGCCAACATACCCCGGGGGAACTTCCCCGCCCCCGCCCGCGCTGTCCCGCTTCGGGGGACATAAATCTCGGTTCGGAGCCAGCCGCGGTACGCCCCTGTGTGATCGTCCCCTACTCTCGCCACAGCCCCACACCCCCATCTCTGCAACCGCCCGCCCTTCGGTTTTGCTTCGCCCTCTCCTCCCTACCGCCCTCCCCCCGCATCCGCTCTGTCACCCCGCAGTTGCCAGCCGCACCGCGCCCTGCTTGGATTCCGAACTACACCGCAACCACCTTTGCCAAAAAAATCTTCCCACTCCGGCCTCTCCTGGGTCATGCCGATGAGTCAGCGTCTGCACCGTTATCACCACTGCTCTGCAACATTCCTTTGCATGCTTTGCTCTACCACCCCTTATTGATTCCTGGCGACTGTGTTCTCGGTGGTACAGAGACGTTACCCCTCAGAGACGTTTTATGACTAAGAAGCGGATTTTTACGCCCTAAAATATCTTGAAATATGCTTTTTAAAATAAGCATTTATGACCTACAAATTCTCAAATATGCACATTAATATGCATTTATGACCTAAAAATTCTTAAATACGCACTTTAATATGCAATTAAAGTTTACTAATATTTAATTTTCTGTATAAACCTTTTTGATAAAATTCAAAAGAAGCATGCTTGGAACGAAAAAAAATATTTGTACAAACATAATACAACCTAACTTATTTCTCGGGAGAAATAATGAAGTAAAAGTGAACTTGAGTGAAGCACCTTCATTGTAGGCCTTCTTTCACTTTTTTCTGCCTAGTTAAAAAATATATCAAGAAATATCCTACATTGACACAAGTATTTTATCATCTACAGAAAAGAAAAAAGAAAATGGGGACAAGCTTTGCTAACAATGAACACTCACAAATAGATTCTACGAAAACACGAAACATTTTCTCCACTTCAACGAAATATGCAAAATATGATCCCATAATTACACGAATATGCCCCAACAGGAAAAATCGATCAGATATGCACAAATATGCACTAACAAATTCATCTACAAAGCATCCAATTATAACCAAATGTGAAGAAATTACTTTTAGCTATGCCTTCAAGCAATGGAGAAAAATATGCAAAATCATAGAAATCCGCTCCATATTTATGACTCTCCTTGGCCCATCTCTTGCCGACTTGTCAGCCTTGCGAGCCTCCTACTCTGATATTCTCCATTCTCTTTTACTCTTTCAACCGAACTTGTGTGGCTTGTTCACCGTCACCCCACACCTGACATTCTGTCAATACTCCTATTACCCACAGTGTTAGCGTTATCGCCCTCACCTCGCCCTAGCCTCACCATCGTGCCACCGGCACTTCTGCGGCGCGGCACCGCCCTTCTCTGGTTCGCCGCCAAGCCCTTCCTTCCCTTTCGTTCCCTCCTGCTCCCCTTCGACCTCCGCAAGATGGAAATAGCAATGACGCTCGCTGGTGCGCTGATCGCCCGGGGGTGGGAGGGGGGGGCGGGGTGGAACGAGGAAGGGGGAAAGACGGCGTGGAGGCGAGGGCGGGGCCGCGAGTGCATCTGACGGCGCCTGAGTTACGGTGTTGATGATGAGGAAGAATTTGGGCGCTTGCACTGGAGTCCCTTGATCGCCAATTCTTTTAACCTCGAGAAATACTATCGCCTGATTTGCGTCCTCTTGAGTGATGACCGTCTCTTCAATGACTGAACAATGCTAATTATTAGGGAGAGAATTTTTATGCCCTGAAAAGTCTTGAAATATGTTTTAAAAATATCCATTTATGACCTAAGAATTCTGAAATATGCACAATATGAAAAGAAAATTAACAATATTTCATTTTTTCTGTAAACCTTTCTCTATAAAAATTAGGAGAAGCATGTCTGGAATGCAAAGGTATATTTTTGAGCAAACATAATGCAATCTACCCTACTTCCCAAGAGACAAAATTGAAGTAAATATTCACGTTGTAATATACAAAATATTACAGAACAAACGCCGCGCCTTAATCTGGACGGACGGAGCTGTAATATACAAAATATTACAAAACAAACGCCGCGCTGTAATCTGGACGGTCGCAGTTACTAGGAAACGAAGGTTGTTGACGGGCAGGAGGGGGCGCTGGACTAGAGAGCTGGTGGTTGACTGGCATCGTGGTGGTAGCGGCGCGAATGTAATCTGAATTATTTAAGTAGAACATCGACGTGAATAGAGAGGATAGATTGTGGAACAATAGTGCAAGAAGTGAGTCAGCAAGAAAGAAGCAGACGACTTCGGCGACGACCGGCGCGAAGAGGGATTTTCGGTGCGGAAGCCAAGGGGCTACAAACTGCGGGGCCATCGTTTCACAACGCCAGACAATTCGGTACCGTGAACCTGATGCATGCAATCAATCAAAAGAATTTATATTGTGAATCCCAAATTCAATTTTTAATAAACAAAATTATTGTTGTGCCACGTTATATGAAATTCCTTCGGAATATAAATAATTTCAGACTTCCAGGCTTCTCTGTATAGAGAGCATGAGAACCAAAGAACTGAGCTAGCAAAGTAAAGTAAATTAAAAGTAAATCATTCATTATTTTATCACAACGTTAGTGAAGTACATTGTACATTGAAATCTTATTGTATTTCTGCTGATTGGTGTTATCAAGAAATATCTTACATTTGCATACATATTTTATCATCTGTAGAAAACAAAAAAAACTTTAAAATGTGACAAGTTCTTTCGAATCAATGAATGCTCCCAAATAAAATGGTTCTACAAAAAATAAAACGTTTTAGAGATAACACTTTCTTTTAACGAAATGTGCAAAGTCTGTGGATGACTTCTCTTCTAATCATATCTCATGTCTTGAATTTTAGATGGCTCAGATATCGAAGTCTTTTTAATAGTATATACCATTATTCATTATTCAGACCTTTAGTAAATCTTAACCTCGCCTTTAATTCAAATTTTAAAAATACACATTATTATATAAAGATTCTAGTTTCAGCTCTCAAGTTACATTTTAGTTATCCATCCTGTTTCAATTATATTTTTTTAACATTCACCAGAGTCTTATTCTTTTTAAACGTGTAAAGAGGCAGAATATAATTCTGGAAATGTAAATCTCATTGTATACTTAGCTTGTAGTCAGTAGGAAATAAATGGAAGAATATGCACAAACGAGTGAAGAAACAATTTACAAGAAATAGAAGACATTGAAATCAGTGAATGAGTCGTGAGGAAGTGATAAAAAACAAAACGAACACCAAAATTCAAAAGCTTGCTAGACAGAGTGGAGCGATAACTGAAATTCACTTATTAAAAGGGAATATTGAGAATGGGCGGAGGGCATTAGAATCGATCGGCTCTCTGCTTAGTCCGATTGTCTCCAGCGGAGCTTATGGCACAGAACGCCTACGTTGTTAAAAAGGAGCTCCAGGCAACGGAGAGGGAGAAGCGGCGGTTTGTGGTTCAAACAGATGCCCAAAATCCCACCGTATGAGAGAAAGGAAAATATTTTTGAATCCATGAACTATTTCTATTGCAAATATAAAAGGTCTTCCATTTCCCTTTCATTCTCATTTTAGTTAGAAATATCTCTTACGCTGTTTGTTGCGGGTATTGTAAAAACAGATTTCATGAAACGTACATGAGAGTTAATTACTTTATAGTCTTCCTGCATAGGTGTTCACAAAGGAGAGACCAATGGGACTGTGCCCCACCCCCTGAAAAATGTCCAAATATCCAAAAATAACTGAAAATTGTTGTTCAAGTAAAATATTCTACACATAAAAAAACGTAATGGATAAGGGGCTTCAGAAATATATCTGGCTGCCCCTGTTGTTTGCTTCTCATTCCACTTCATTCGCAATAAAAGCTGTCGAGAACTACAACATGAGTCCACAGAAGAGTCTTATTTTAATTTTCTCATCATCGAAATACGTTAAAATACTTTTGAGAAGAACAATGTTGAGTGACGTGATAGTCCTCCATTTTAACCTTATGCCGATTCGAAAACAGTAATTTTGTTGAAAGCCTTTTACGATCGCATTATGCAAAACTTCTAAATTATTTACTTTATTTTGCCGTTTTTGTTTCTTTTCCCAATGTGACACTGAAAATTTAATGGTGTTTCCTCGTTTTTAAAAACGTTCGTAAGTGCCTCAGGTTAATAAATTTCATCAACACCAATTTAGAAACAAGGGATCCGGTATCCAGCGTGACAGCTCAGGAGCAACGAATGTGCATATTCGCGCAGCGCGGTCTGGCGCCAACGAGCTGACAGAAACGCTGGGTAAACAATTGACAGAGGAGGCATTTCGTGCGCCCCTGGCGGCGTGATGGCGATTTATGGAGCCGCTGCTACGTCGCCGGCACCCTCGTCCACCACACGTCCGCTGCCCTTAGGGTTCAAACACGTAGAACGCTGGCACGCCGTCGACGTGGGCGGTTGAATTAACTCCGTCTTGGCCGTATTTTTAGGTGAGTTTCGTACATTTTCTACAGTTTAACCTTCCAGCGGGCGAGCTGTCGTAAATTTTACGCCAATAGCAGATTATTTGTATTTGCTGTGAACGCATTGTTGGCAAAGACTTCTGGGGTCTTGGTATTCCTTGCAGGTATCTTTAGTGATGCATTTCTGCAGCTTCTGTTTAGTTTGCACGCATTATTCAGTTTTTGTAACGCTCTATTAGGGATAAGTGTATAGTGACTAACTTTACGCTGCGCGCCTGATGTTATTCTAAAATATTGTATAGTAATTTGGCCTAATCGAAATTTTGTGTAAAATGGCCAGAGAAAGAATTCATGTGAATGAAATTCAGAAAATTCTACACAAGCTGTCTGATCGGGAGGAAGATCATGTATTGGATAGTGATAGTGCCAGTGACCTGAGTATTGAAAACATAGCCGAGAATCAGCACGACACTGTATCGGAACCAGAGCTCTCTGTTACTAAATACGAATGTTTATCAAATGATATGTTTTTAGGTAGCAAATAGCATTCTTAGATATTATAATGCGACATAAAATTGCAATGTTTACAATTTATTTGTTTTATTCATAGGTTATAGAATAACGTAAAATTTACGACACGCGCCTGCTGGTGTGAAAATTTTACGCGCGCCCGCTGGAAGGTTAAGCTGTTTTTGACGATATTTAAAACATCTGCTGCTGATAAGCAGCTCTGCTCGGCCAGCAAAGGTGGACACATAAGACACCGATTCGAGAGTGTCGAGATCTAGAAGGTCGAGCTATCCTAGTACTCCACTTCCACGCGTGTGCGAGATAGAGAGCGCTTTGGACCATGCTTTTACCCAAATTATTAACAGTGACAGAAAAAAAATACAATGGTTTCATAAAAAAACAGTGAATCAAACTATGTAGCCAGAGAGCTACTGAATGCAGTTTTGAAACATTGTATTCAAAATAGAGAATATTAACCAAAAGGATAAAGAATTATGTTAGTTTACGAGTATTAATTATTAAGTGCATGTGTGTATTGCAGAACACTGTTAAAGATAAATAAGTACTTGATAGACCTTCCATCGCAGTTCAATTGGATTCAAGTGGATTTGGAAGTAAGTAAATCTTTGAAGAAAACCTCTCTGTTGAGGCTGCGATTATAGGTTGAGTTGTTTGGGGCAGACGATGTTCAGAAGTTCGTGACGAACAAAACTGCTACCGCCTTTTTGCTTTCCCGTATACGTACGTATAATAAGGAGTAATATACGTAGTATAGGGAAAGTTATGTAATGCTGCTGAAAATAGATTTCGATATTTTAACGGAAATACACGTTTTGGTGTCCCCTGATACAGAAAAAGTGTTGTTTTTTTAATGTCCGTCCGTCTTTCCGTCAGTCCGTCAGTCTGTGAACAATACTAGCGCCTAAACCACACGTGCGATTTCTTCCAAAATGAATATTCCCCGGTCAATCTGCGTCCACTTGATGCGCCGCGATTTTGAAAACATTCTTCAAAATTTGGGTGTACTTTAAACCCCATTTTCGAACTTTTCTGAAAAACGGCTCCAAATTTGTTCTTCAAATTTTTTCTGTGAAAAAGAATTCTTCAAATTTCGCATTTACAGTAGCGCTTAAACGCCATTTTCTTGAAAACTGATCCAAATTTGTCAACGAAAACTGCCATTTAGGACAAGGTTTAACTGTTTTTTTAATATTCTTAAAATAATATTTTTGTTAGTTTGGGCGGCTATAGATGGCAGCTGTCATGAGTATTGGCAAGTCCGAATAGCTAACCCAGACCAAAGGAGCCAGAAATCTAATACGGAAAAGTCAGTGGCATTCTGTAGCACCACTAGTTGATGCTTTGATGTAAGGGTCTGAAACGACAATATTAAGACTCTTAACACACCTCAGCGTAAGAATAATTAAATATTGAAGAAGTTGTCAGTGTTACGTTGTCTGGGCGAAAGGAAAACCTTTCCTACTAATTTAATTCGTTATTTGTGATGCATGAGCGTAGCCGCTGTTTCTGACCCTCTATAAGTCGCTGGTGCACGAAAAACGCAGTTTCAGTGAACTTCACAACGCTACCAAACTTGAATAGCAATACAACCTTCAGTGCAGTAAACACGCGCGTATTACTTAGCTTCTACACTTTGGGCCGAGATCGCTATGCCATTACTGCTTTAGCAATCTCAGCCACCGGATCGACAACTGCAAGGATTGTTTGATGAGATGAAGTTTCTATTGGTGTAGTCATAATCACATAAAAAGCGAAAAGTCTAGAGATATTCACAACTGAAAATATGTGGGAAGGTGGAAGAAGGAGAGTGTCCCAGTATGTAATGAAAAACTGATGAGTGCCCCTGCATTCATTTTTAAGATATTAGTGGTTATCGGTATATTAGTGGTTGTACTCTTTTTTTCTTTTTTACATAAAATTAAAGTTTATAAAAAAATATTTAAAAAATATATAGTTATAAAAAATTTAGGGCTGATAATAATACAGTATACACTGTATATTCTAAAATATAATAGGACTAATCTTGCTGGCAATGACGATAAAAACAAATCCAAGGTTCAACGAAATGACAATTTATTAACAATAAATATTTAAAGTTGACAACTAATCACACTACTATTTACTAATATTTACCGTCTTTTTGCCTTCTTGGGATAAATTGACTTGAAATATATGAAAAATAATAAAATTCAAGATTATAGTAACCAAAACGAAACAAACACATAAATTGAGTGAACAAACAAAAGTAAAAGATACACACTAAAGACATAGTGTGCTCTACCACTCCAAGTTTTCTGAAAACAAAACTCAAACAGTTCATATAAGCCTCTCTTCCTCCCTCTTGTCACGACACCCGCTTATAGTTCATATCACGCTTTTTGCCAATTTCGTATCGTCTCTCTCTGTTAAAACATTCCAATACTTTCAACTTCCTGATACTTTCAACTTCCTTTACTGGTATTAAAATTCAGTCGCCGTACCTTTGTAATGTTGTCTTTAAGTATCATTTCTCCATAAATATCGACAATCTTCATATAGTTTAAACATAATCCACAATACTTTCAAATACGCTCATAATCTTGCTCGTTTGTGTTCAATCACACAACAAACTTTTTTACGTCTTCTCACGACAACGATCTGACCATTTTCGTTTCGTTGTTTATTACTTCCATCGTCATGACATCCACAGCTCGTGGCATATATATATATATATGCTTTCTAGGGAAAAATTTGCATTGTAGAAGCATAGAAACACCGCAAAAATATGTAAATTGTTTATTTTTAACAAAAGAAATGAATATATTTGGCCGCAAAGAAAAATTAACCCAGAAATAAAAAAGCACCCAATTTACACAATTCGATTGTTTTTTTATTTCTCGGTTACGTTTTCTTTCTGAACAAATGTATTCATTTCTTTTGTAAATTATAAACAATGTACATGTTTCTGGAGTGTTTTCTATGCTTCTATAATGCAAATTTTGGCCTAGGAATCAATTTTTCAAACCAACTTTTGAGTGCTTATTGCGGCACAGCCATTCGGAATATCCATGTAGTTTAAAAGACAAAATATCCTTAAAATTGTCTTACGAGCTTATTTTCGAAGTTTCAATGTTTCCTCCCCGGACACCTGTGTGTGTGTATATACAGGGCGAGTCACGTAACTTTAGCACCTCCTGTAACTTTTGAACGGTTAAAGATATTGCAATGCAGTTTTCACGGAAGTGAATGAGGAAATGGGGCTAATTGATATGTGTATTGATTTCTCTTTTATCACTTGTATTTACGAGATATTTGAGGTAACGTTGTTTTTTCAAATGGGACTATACATATTTTTTCAGTCTATCATGACAAGCGTAAAAATACAAATCCAAAGATATAAATATTGTCATATGTTAGATAAGCATTTTTTGACTAATTCTGATTTTTTTGGCGACTAGTGTTTAACGGATATTTTCATTGTAACTGTCAGCTCCACAAGGTCATGCAGCGCTTCCCCAGCAAACGCGGGGTCGGAGAAGGGAAGGGATTTTAGTACTTGAGGATACGAAAAATATTCACAAAACTGTTGCATTTTTTTCCTGAACTCTCCTTTTCATCCTGATCCATTTTCAGATAGTTAGTGTTTCTTAGGGATTGAAATACGGATTTGTCTTAAGTAGTATGTATTTAAATAAGATTATTTCTATCCCTAAGTTATTATTATATTCTTATTAACATTGAAAAATGTTTGCTCAAAATATGCAATATTTTTTGTACAGTCTTAATTATTTATTCTTATTGTGCTTTGTTTCAAGATCCCATTAATACGTATCTCATGAAACCCCCATTAAATGGAGTTGAAGTTATAAACAATTTTATTACAATACAAACTTATGACAAATCCTTATTTTCCATCCTTTAATTCCTTCAATCAAAGAAAGACGAAAATCTGAAAATGCGGAAGGACGGAAAGCATAGTTTAGGAAAAAACTGTAATGGTTTTGTGAATATTTGGAATATGTTTCGTATCTTCAAATCTCCCTTCCCTTGCCCGGGCGCGCCTTGCTGGTGGAGCGCTGCGTGACCTTGTGTGGTGAACTATTCAAAATGTCCGTTAAACCCCAGTCGCAATAATCAAAATGAATCAAAAAAATGCTTATCTAACATATGACAATATGTACATCATTGGATTTGTCTTTTTACGCTCGTCATGGTGGATTGAAAAAAATATGTTTAGTTCCATTTGAAAAAACTAAGTTACCTAAAAAATCTCGTAAAATACAAGTGATAAAATAGAAATTAATGCACGTATCAATTAGTCCCATCCCTTCATGCACTTCCGTGAAAACTGCATTGCAATAATTTCAACCGTTCAAAAGTTACAGGAGATGCTAAAGTTACGTGACTCACCCTGTATATGTGTATATATATATATATATATATATATATATATATATATGTATATGTATATATATGTATATATATGTATATATATATGTATATATATGTATATATATGTATATATATGTATATATATGTATATATATATGTATATATATGTATTGTGATGGATATTAAAAATGCTAGTGAGAGAGGTAGAGTCCCGGTCGTCCGTGCGGACCGCCCTCCCCGCCGCGCCGCCGGCTGCCGGCTGCCGGCGCCGGAACAGCGCTGGCGGTCGTTCATCAGCGCCTCCGGCGGCGCGGAGGGGCAGGGACGCGGCCGCGCGCGCCCATCCGTCGCGTGCTTTTTGCGCCCGTTATTCCCGCCGGGCAGCGCCGCCGATCGGTTCGCGCCGTGTTTTTCCCGTCCGGATGCGATCCGGCCACCAGATGGACTTCATAAAACGGCGCCGTTACCGGCGTCTCATTATTTGCTCTTTTTTGCACACTCGCATTGCATCGTGTCGTGTGAGCCTCCCCGGGGGGGAGGGGGAGGGGGCGGGAGCGGAGCACGGCCGGAGGCGACTGCAGCGCGCGCGCGGCGGAAACCAGGTGATCGGCGCGGAAATGGAGGCGAGCGATTCCTGGAAATGGCGCCCGTCAAATGCGAAGCGCTGTTTTACAGGATGTTTCAGAAGTGATATTCGTGAATCGGAGAATGCCGCGTCTCTTTCTTTCATTTTAGTGTGATGGTAGAGTTGAAACAAATGTTGTAACACTTAATATTAGGGATAGTATGATTATTGCATCGTTTGGTATTATACTCTTTTATTATTATTGTTATTATTGTAATTATTGTTAATTAACTGCCACCTGATCATACCCAATTGCAGTTCAAATAAATGTATGTATGTATGTATGTATATAGTAGTAACATATAATAGTTATTATTAAACACAATGGTATTATAAAATAATAATATTCTACAATATAATTCATAATTTCTGGAGGAATAGAGGCAACTTAATAATATCATATTTTATGTCATGTGCTTGATAAGCAATGATGCTGATGGCACTGTGAGATAATGATTTTTCTTGTCATGCCACAATTACAAGGTGAAAGAACCCTTGCCAAATAATTCCTATTCTCCTACACAAGATTGCGTGTGGTAGTTTCCCCAGGCATCTGCCACCTGCCACCTGTCCTGCCTCTGAAATGGTATAATCTATTTCGTCACAACTATGGGATATAACTGTGTGGCAGATTTTCGGCCCCTTTCTGCGTTTCACCAACTATCAGTTCTCTTTCGTTGTTGACCCCGGCAGGTGGCAATTGATGTCACGGCCGTACTTCCTGTCCGTGGGGGTCCTAAGGTTCGAGTCCCGACGGTGACAGGATTATCGACAAAATCTACGTAGCTATGTCGAGTTCAGCAGCTGACTGGAGGAGAATTCTAGGGTCATCCAGGAGAATTCCAGCGTCCTCTAGGCTGCTCTAGTCGGTAGTTTTCCGTAGCCTCTCTGACAACATCTCGTGAATGCCGGAGCAGTACCCTAACGAACTGGCCACATACCGCGCGCGATCTTTCCTTTCTATTTCTCAGTCCTAACCTTACCTCCTATTTACAAACACAAGCACTACGCTACCACACGTGTCGGGAGACCATTCCGAAGCTTAGAGGTAGTCTCGCCTGGGAGCGGTGCATTGAAGGGGAAATACCAGGTTGGGGAAAACCCCTGAGAGCCGAAGTGTAGTTCTCAGCTGAATCTCACCATTCAAGTGAGAGGAAGATCTCTGTTACCTCCCATGATAAGAGCATGCACTACATCTTTGGGACTAATGATCATACCAGTTGAAGGGCCCTGCCTCATGTACTAATTAGTCAAACTTCCTTTGTGAGCACATGCATTATGCTGCATTTATTGTTGTGAGCTTTTGAACTTCTTTGTAATCTTTCAGTTCAATTTTCATTTAAAATTTCTCCGGTGGTAGAGCTTAGAAGAGGCAATGACACAGATTGTGGACACAATGATTCTGGAATGTTTTGTCTTGAAAATGACAATACACGTGGGCATCCAAACGTGATGAAAAATTCCCGCGATTGCAGCACATCATTAATTTGAACAATTAATTTTTGTTGAATTTATTTGTGATGCGGACTATTAATTTCCGTAATCTGTGAAAGCAATTATGCATAAAATAGAACACAATGAATGATTAACATACTGCTGTTCACAAACTGTTAAGTTTCAGGTGTATGTATTAGTTCCCTGAAGGTCATGTAATTCAACTTACGAATGCGAGGTTTGCTCGTGAGAGAACCGTACTGCAAGGATTGAAATATGGGGAGCTTTTAGTCCTTCGTAAGACTTGAATGTTTTCACCTCGTAAACATAAGGCAAGGGCAACCTATCAGTTTCATCCGCATCTCCATTTACTGACCCATTGTTCGGTGGGGGGATATAAAATTAATTTATTGTACCTTAGTATTTTAAAAAACAAACTAAATCAAAATGATATGTAAATTTTATTATACTAAGTGTATTCCATCATGGAAAAATCGATATCGAATTGTAGTGGTGAGTCAAACACTTCTTAAAGATAACGAGAAAAAGTAGCTTAAGGGCTTACCTCGAAGTAACCGGAAGCCTGGCAACACTACAATGTGCGTTTTAACGAGATACTATAATTGGGTTCTCTTGACTTCTAAAATGCGTGTTCCTCTTTTCTGAAACATCCTGTGCCCACGGTAGGACTTCCAATAGCCAGCCGCATCCGTGCATTAATTTTCCTGGGAGATATAAACGATCTCTTTGTGGCGATTTACTCGTCGCTGTCACAAATGCTAGGTATAGAGAGAAGTAATGTAACCTGTGGTTTTGGTAAATAATAAAAATCTGTATGTTCGTCAGTTGCTTCTTTACACAAATGCTGTATTTTTGTTAGAAATAGTGTTTATTTTATATTTTGCTTTAATGATTAAATTATTTCATGTCACTGATATTCAATTCTGAAAATAAAATTGTTTACCGACGAAGATAAAAGAGCTTTGTTATTGTTCTGAGATATTAACGTTCCAGTTACCTGTACGAGTGTTCACAACGACAATAAATGGCAATGTAACAAATTCAATATTTATATTTTTCTATTAATTCCAAACAACAAATAGACGACACACGAACAATTCTACAACTTTCAAGTTAAAAATATTGTGATTTTTCTTCTTTTTCATCATAAGTTCATCATTTCCAACTTAATTTTGTTGTAATTAACTTGTCACAATAATAATAATAATATGATCTTTAAGGTTTCTCTCCCAAATGCTGTCTGTCATGAATGACTTTAGCAATGACATCTGCTTGAATTTTGGTCTTGACAAGTGTGCAAAAATAAATTTAAAAAGAGGCGACTGACAACGTCAGAGAGCATTGAAGTTGATACACACACTGTGATTCAAGATCTTGAGCCAGGTAAAACTTACAAATATCTGGACATAGAAAATGTAAGACCATCTCGAACGACACAATGAAAGAGAGAATTTGCAGGGAGTATTACAGAAGAGTGAGACTGGTTCTGCAGTCCGCTCTGAATTCCAGGAATAAAATATCAGCAATAGGTAATTTGGTGGTGCCTGTAGCCCAATACAGTTTCGGACTAGTGGACTAGACTGAGCAAGAAATTCGCATCATGGATCGAAAAAACCAGAAAACTGCTTACAATGCATCATGTTTCACACCCTCAACCTGAAGTATATAGACTTTATGTGTTACGTAAGGAAGAGGCCTCAGACAAATTGAGGCCTCGCATCACGATTGATTACCCTCGCATGACGATGAACCTTAAACGTTTGCAGAAGGCAGTGCTCATAGGAACGGAAAAAATCGGGCGGAAATTTCTGGGAAATTATGAATTTAAAATTAAGTTGAGGCGCCGACGTTTCAAAAGTTGAGGTGCCGACATTTCGACCAACATATCGTGGCCTTCCTCAAGACCGCGATATGTTGGTCGAAACGTCGGCACCTCAGCCTTCGACGCAGCGTTACCCGGACAGTCCAATCACAGTTGTTAAGGTGTATTTAATATATTTTCTCTGTTGACATCTCTTAGAGTTTTGAATAAGCTTTTTAACCTTCCAGCGGGCGCGATGTCGTAAATTTTACGACAATAGCAGATTTTTTTGTTTTGCTCTCAACTCATTGTTGTCAAAGACTTCTGCGTTCTTGGTATTCCTTGCAGGTATCTTTAGTGATGCATTCCTGCGGCCACTGTTTAGTTTGCACGCTATACTCAGTTTTTGTAACGCTCTATTCCGGATACGTGTATAGTGACGTAAACTTCACGCTGCGCGCCGGCTGTTGAGCTAAAATATTGTATTATAATTTGTCCTAATCGAAATTTTCTATAAAATGTCCTGATAAAGAATTCATGTGAACGAAAATCAGAATATTCTTCAAGAGCTGTCTGATCGGAGGAAGATCATGAATTGGATAGTGACAGTGACAGTAAACGAATGTTGAAAATATAGACGAGCATCAGCACGATACTGGATCGGAGCGTGACCTTTCTGATCCTAAATATGAATGCTTATCAACGGAATATGTTTTTTGGTAGTAAATATCATTCTTAGATATTATAATGCAACATAAATTTCCATTGTTCCTACAATTTCTTTGATTTTTTCAAGAGTCATTGAATGTCGTAAACTTAACGATACGCGCCTGCTGGTGTGAACATTCTAAGCCCGCCCGCTGGAAGGTTAATTGCATTCTGTGTTACGCGCAACTCAAATGCAAAGATTTTTCTTGGAATCCGATGATACAATTTTCTCCTTACGGAATGCCTGTCGTGATGTACTATTCCGTTTTTCGTTTCAGAATTCATAATTTCGTCTTCTGAGTGTGTTCTCTTCTCTTTTATTCTCTGAAGAGTAGTTAATATCGAATAAAGTGCCGCGTAGGTTTTTATATAAACAGAGGACATCGAACTGGGCAATAAATCAGAGCTACATGGATCATGACCCAGAGAGTGAGTTACATGCCTTGTTACACGTATATATTTAGTCTTTTTTTAAATTTCAAATCGTATTTAATGTATTAGTATCGTATATTAAAAATTATTCACTTTTGATTCCTTGTGTAGTATCTAATTTAGTTTATTTTTTCTATCATTGTTCATAGAACTTGTCATGTAATTACTTACGACTGTCTAAGAAACAGCGGATTCAGATTATGCAGAATTTTATAATCTTCTTGCTATTCTAAACTTCACCCCACCTTCATACTGCATTCCTCGTCTTTTGTGTTCTCAATTTTCCTTTCTCACTTACAGAACTCCCTGTTTACATCTCAATTTCTTATACCCCCCTACTTTTCCGTTTTAAATGTAGTCATAATTAAACTTACTACACCTTCCCAACATCTTCTATTCCTGCTTAGCTTAGCCCCTGCTTTCTCTCTTTGTTCCTCTCCCCTCATCATTCCTCCATCTCCACTTCCAATGTCACATAATATTCCTGTAACTATCTCTACATTCTCTCCATAGATTATCCGTTCTCCAACTTCTCCCGCACCCCTCGCTTTCATCCCCCCATTATTTTTTATTTGATAATTTCTTACTGATAGCCCCCGTGGATAGGTTGAAAATTGAAATAATTATATCTTAACATTGCACATTCAACACAAGAGTGAAATACTCACCCCTGTTCCATTCACATGCCCGCTAAATTGCGCCGCGGGCAATTAGATTGATGGCGCCGGGCTCTGCCCTACGCCAATGCCGGCGGCTGAGCCCCGCCCCCTCCCCTCCCCTCCCCTTCCCTTCCCCGTCGCACCCCGCCCCATATCACGACGTATCGCTCCCCTCGCCCCCTTCCCTGTTCAACCCCGTTTCATCCCGACCCGCGCAGAGCCCTGTCCCGCCAAGCCTCGCCACTTCCCGCCCCATCACGCCACGTTCTGCCCCGCCTCTCCCCACCCTGGCACGTTCCACCACTCCCCGCTATTCCTCGCTACTCCCCGCCATTTCTCCGCCTCGCCAAGCTCCCCACGCCCCGCCACGGCACACCTTGCCATGCTCCGCCACGCCCCGTCCTTAAGCGTCTCGCCCTGCGCTTGGCCCCGCCCCGCCATGCCTCGCCACGCCATGCCACTCCCCGCCACGCCACGCAACTCCCCGCCACGCATCACCACGACCCGCCATACTCTGCCACACCCCGCTACGCCCCTTCAAGCTCCATCCTTAAGCGTCCCGTCCCGCCCTGCGTCTGTCCCCGTCCCACGCCGCCAAGCCCCGCTACTCCTCCCACGGTCCGCAAAACCCCGCTACTGCCCCCCTACGCGTAGCTACGGTCCCCAACGTCCCGCTCCTCCCACGGACCGCAAAGCCCCGTTACTCCCCCACGGTTCGCCCCGCCTAGCCACTACCCGCCACACCCCGTTCCTCCCCGCCACGCCCCACCAATCTTCGCTACGCTCCTTCAAGCTTCGACCATCTACGTCCCGGGCCCAACCCTCGCCGCCGGCCTCCAGAGGGAACGCCCCAGCGAGCGTTTCCCGCTCGTGTTCCTGCCCTGGCGCTCGCGGCGGGGCCGCGGGCGCGGCTCATTCCATTAGCGCAGATGCGCCCTCAGGACGTTTCGCCCACGCCGGAGGGAAGCGATAATCACGTGCAAATCGCATGCATCGTCGACGCCAAAAGATGGTCAGTTAGGGGATTTCCAAAGAAATTTTGTCGCAAAATTTACTCACTCAAGTATAGTACATTTGTATTTGCCGATAAGTTTCTTGAAACGTCAATAGAAAGCAAAATATTTTTTGGAAAAGAAATAGTTTTTAAACAATGTTCAGTAGGGTAGAATTTCTCCAATTTTTTCCAACTTAACAAGTAGCAACGTTGTTATGAAAAAAATGAACGAAATATTTCAGATGTATACCGTACCTGAACAAGTTAAAATGTGAGCTAAGTAAAATATTGCACTCGCGTGCTTCGCTGACCCACCAAGGCAACGTAAGTAAGACCAAATTGAAAGTGCGAAATGAAAGAACCTTAAGACGATAGAAATTGATTACCTTTTGGTAAACTGTATTGACTTCGAAATATTTAGTATTTTGACCTATTTTGTCAGAGATACACCAAGAACATTTTTAAGAAATTATCTTCCCTTCAATATTTTCTTATGAAATGCACAATTAATTTCTTGAATGGGGCTAAAATGAATATTAAGTATTATATAATGCATTGGATCTGCTAATTTTCATTCTGTTGAAGAGTATGGGGAAAAACGTAAGGAAATAATTGCCGAAAAATAAATGTTGAGCTAGAGAACACACTGTAAAAGTATAAATCATATATTTTCATTATGATGATTAAATCGATATCTTACTGCAGTTTGAGGATAATTCGTTTTATACAGACTTCCATAGGTTTCAATTGATTGGTTTCTGGAATAGCACAAATATAAAATACTTCAAATGTCATAAATTAGGTAAAAAATATTTTCAATTTCCCATCTCCCAGTAATACATCGAAAAGGTAACGTCTGTGATGAATGTATCTTCCTAGAGATGAGAACTCTCGTTTTTCTGCACTTTCCTATGGTGGCAAAATCAACGTAAAATTCAAACTGTGGTTTTGCGTAACGAATATGTTGAAAGAAAAGTGTTAATACTGTCCTCAGTATTCTTTCTGCATTTCACTGAATATTAGTTATCATTACCTAAAGATCAAATTTGAGCATTTTTAAGATTTTTCATTACATGATTAATTTTTGATATGAGAAAAACTTTTATTTAAACATTGTAATGACGTATGTGCTTGGTTTTGAGAAAATAACAAATTATAATTTTCCCTACAGCTCAGTACATACAGCTTGTATAATTGAAATAACCTTTGACGAAGGTTCAACATTACTCTGTCGTCCAATCAATTGTTGTCGTAACTTTGGAAACAAATTCGCACCGCATGCTCATTTGGTCTTTTTGAGAACCCCTAACATGTCATGCGGTCGAGACTAATTCGCGCACGAGAAATTATCTGGTAATTTTTGGCGCGTCATGTTCACTTCACAGTTGCAGCACACACTAACGAAAGGATCTCTGTACGAGAAACCACTTGACAACCACCCGAGATTGAAGATGAACAGCGAAAACCTAAGAAGAAGCTCATTGGTTCATGACGATTCTGCTCAACTATTTAAAGATAAGATAATGCAACACCTACATCCCTCTGAGCAATCAGTTTTGTTGAAATATTTCGGTAAAAAAGAAGAATCGTCTCAGAAGACACCAAACGGAGTGAGAAGTTATTCATCTGCCCTCGAAAATTTAGAAGATGATGCAACTTATCAGAAGCTTAACAAAACTAAGACTAAAAGCGTTCTCTCAGAAATTTCAAAACCGACAACTGACCGTCTAAAAACGAAAAGAATAGGAGGCGAAAAATCATTTTGTGGTGACAGTTTAGAAGTGAGACAAAAAGAGTTATCATCGATACGTGAAAAATTGTCAGTTCCGTTAGCCCGTGGTGACTATGCAGTTCGGAAAGATTTAAAATTCAATCCCTCATTCCGAAATTATACATCACTGTATCATTCAGAAAAAACCTGTATAGAAGATAAAATTGATTTACTAACGAGTAAATTTAACAGCATCAACAACCGCCTGAATGCTGCCAAGCGACTCGCAATGAAGCCTGATCAGGAGGTACACAAGACGCACAGTGATCGAGAGAAGGAACAGGGCGCGAGAAACAAGATATGTCTGCCAAGATTGGTTCACTCTGACCTGAGTGACAGAAGGACTAAGGTATGAAAGTTAAAAACGGCAGTTTTCTGCCCCAAGCACGAAGTAAATTAACCTTAGTACTGCGCATGGAATCAAACGCAATTTGAAATAATAATAATAATAATAATAATAATAATAATAATAATAATAAATAATAATAAATAATAATAAATTATAATAATAATAATAATAAACTAAATTGAAATCGTACGGTAGTGTTTGTTTCGTCCGCCTTCAGCTGCTACATAGCAAAAAAGAGAGTTATTCTCAATGATTATTAGGTGTGAAAATAAAATAGTTCACTTGTCAAATGAAAACAATAATTAGTGCATTTTGATGATTATTTACGAGAAAGAGGCATGTAGTCAAAAGAATAGTCAAAAGAAAAATGCAGAAAGAACACAATATGGGGAATATGGGTAATGAATTGTTACGTATACAATTAGTGACATGTTATCGTTTCTACAAAAAGTAGTCCAGTCTCCTCTCATCTCGTACTCCTCTCATCTTACAAGGAATTATCAATATGTTTTTACGGATCGCTAGGCTCACATGATACTTGTCGCACATCAGAGTATGTAAGAGAAAAGAAATCAATTCCACAAGAGGAAAGTGTTAGATATTTCGTCTTCTGAAAACAAGTATGGTAACCTTAAATCTCATGATGCATTCTTGTAGAGTACTTCACCATGTCGTCAGTCTTTACGCTTTCGCAAACATTACCACCCCCTTAGGACGTACAAAGTTGCGAGAGTATTTGAAGTAAATTTACACCAAATTATTTAATAAAAGAGTTCAAAATTCGAATACTACTTGTCAATTTCATTCTCAACAAATTTAGCACAGTAAACTAAACTTCTAACGGTGTTATCTAAAACCGTGATTATCATAGGTAATACCAAGAGTGCTTTGGAAATTGTCGATAAATCCCCAACTTATGAAGCGGGAAGGGGATTTATCTGATAAAATCCGAAGAACGGTATTTAATAGGACTATTACACGAATGAAATTATGTCGAACAGAGTTCCATAATGCGCCAAATATTTAAAAGAACTGAGAGCTATGTTAAAATCAGAGGCTATGTTACAGCACATACCGATTTATTGGACATTGACATAGCGATCGGTGTATAACGCCTCGTAAGATGAGACACAGTTCATGATTGGTCAGGTAGGGAGAAGCGGTAAGGAAAATCGGATAGAAAAAGGCGATAAAGTTTTTGAGATACACCGCCCTGATTGGGGTTTTTTGATATGTGTAGTGAAACACTATTGGTTTTAATTTGACGAGTGAAATAGTCACTGGCAAGCACATGCTGATCTCGTGGTGCTGTAGGCGAGCCTGGGCGCGGAGTGCGCGGCAATTGTGACCCGTCCTGCCCCGCCGCCACGGCCCGATGTGCCCCGCCGCCGGTTCAGCCAGCCCGTCACCACCACCACCGCCGGCGCCACCGTGGTCGTGGCCACCGCGCTGCCGCCAGCCCCCTGGCCGCCACCCCCGCCACGCTTACAATCGCTTGCGCGAGTCCGTTTCCGATGCCAAGGTGTCGGCGGGCACCGGTTCCGGTTCAAGGTGCGCGCCGGTTTACTGTACTCTCTCAGTCTGAATCAGTGAAAAACTACTGATTGACAGTGACTATTCACTGATGGTGTCAGTTATAACACTGACACTGACAATCAGTGAATTGAACTGAACAAATCTGTGAAAATTGGGTCCACTTTTTGAATCAGTGAAACTTCACTGTTTGAGTCAGTGAAACCTGTGACAACTAATTGAACGTGACGACTGAACGATCAGTGAGTGATGGTGGCACGGCACTTTTACCACTGACGACCAGTGAAATGCTGGCGGTCTTTATGAAAAAGTTCGCATATTTGCTGATTGTCAGCGAAAATACTCATTTCGACTGAAGATATCAATGACTTCGGCTTTCACTGATTGAATCAGTGACAATGTCACTGATTCAGATTCAGAGAGTGCAGGCAGCCACGGTGTAAGGTATACTGTATAAGTGTGTCAACTAGCCGCCTTTGGGGCAAATTTTCTGAAGACAGTTTGAGACTAGTTCCTCGCTTGTCCGTTTGGTGTGCACGATCGGTTTGGGTCACAGTGTAAGATATACATCTTTAGATTACATCTTAATCTGTGGCTATTACACATTTTTACAAAACATTTCCGGCCCGTTTTCGTAACTATTCGCTCTATACTTAACCAATTCCACCGCGAAACGACAACTCAGTGACTTAAATTAGAAATCAGCTGGTCATAGAACTGTCGAATGGATCATGACCAATCACCAACTTGCCCAAATGAGACCCAAAGATCGCAGCTCTTATATGCGAGAACTGTGAGAACATAAGCTTCAGTTTCATACTGGGAGTAAACTCACCTATATATTACAGCGTGCCGGCAGCGTATAAGTGACGCAGACAATTATTTCGCCACGTGCTGTGGTACGTCATGTGACCAACTCTGAAGCAATCAGCTTGCGAGGATTTGTTTAATTCCTCACAGCCAGCCGGTTCAGCGTTGCCGTTCATCTGACTTGCTCGAAGTCGCGGAGGCGATAGGTTTGGTAGTGGCGAAAGATATGAACATCTTTTCAAGACATGTCATCGCCTGGCGGTAGTGTTAATGTTTTGAGGTTTTATTTATCTGGCATGTAGGTGGAGTCAAGTGTGTAGTAATGTATGCCAACAGCACATCAAACTGTCAGAGTCACTAATACGCTGCTGCTACTGAATGCATCAGTTGAAGGCACTGCAGTGCATCTGATTGGTAGTTTCTAGGGTTCGAATCTCGACGGTGGCAGTATTTTCGACACCAGATACATAGTGATGTCTAATCCAGCCGGTGTCTGGAGGTGAATTCTAGCGGCAGACCATTCTGATTGGTAGTTTTCCGTGGTTTCTGCGATCGACTCCAGGCGAATGCCGGAGCAGTACCCTGACAAACCGGCCACGGACCGCGCGCGATCTTTACTTCCTCTTCCTTATCCTATTTTCACATCTTCCTTACACACACTTATACGTACATGCGTTACACTACCAGAAAAGTCGGGAGATCTGTCGAGAGCAAAGTTTGTCACGGCTGGGGCGGTGCCCCGGTGGTGAAGGATAATTTGTTGGTTGGGGAAAAAAACGCAAGCCAACGGATACTTCGGCGCCGTATTTCACCAGCCAGCGCGGGAAGATTACCGACACCTCTCTTGGTAAAACGGAATTACGGAATTAATGACCCGAATAGTTGACGGACCCGCAATTGCTAATCAATTAAAATCAAAGTGGGCATTGAAATCATAGCAAGTGTCGCACTAACTGGAGCATTGATGGGCTTGCGTAGCCAAAAACAAGATGGAGGGAAGCAACTATATTATTGTGCCCCCTTTTACATTAAACGATTTTACTTACATATGGTACACTTTTTCAGTAAATTAATAAAACATGACAAAGATAATCAAATCATAATGTAAAAAATACAATAATTAAATTCAATTGATTTTATGTTAAACAATTTTCAGGTTGTCATTTAGCTTGAAGAGACTCTTCTCCTCATGTAACATTATCCCAAATTGTGCGATCAAAAAGGGGGAAATCAGGGATTAAACGTATTTACGAAAATAAAAGCTTTTCATGGGTATGGCTGCGCGGGGCCCTTTCATAATTTCCTCCCTCTCCGCACGCTTATGTCTTTACGAGAACCTTGCCGGTGATAACGAGTGAGCCTTCGATATTCGTTTCATTTAGAAGATAGAACATATTTATCATATTTTCATTTTTCATTTTTCATTTTTCTTTAAAATCAAAAAACTCAAAAATTGTGTATTGCGCACAGTGGGGAAGAAGCGCCGTTGAGCTCTGGAATCCCTACAAGGGTAAGCAAAGGCAAGGGCTCGGACACTATAGTGCGATTTTTGTAACTTTTCCCCTCAAGGCCCGTCTTCACCATGGAATATGTCACGGTATTTCGCGACGTCCTCAGTCGTGCCGCCAGAATCGCATGATCGCGACCGCATCAAGCAGTGCTTGCGATTATGCGACTTCTAGCGGCACGGCCGAGAAAGTCGCGAAATGCCGTGTGATATTCCATCGTGGCCAAAGGGGCTTGAGGGGCAGAGTTAGAAAAATTGCACTATGTAGTGCGCCAGGAAAGAGTCTCCACACTGAGCAGAGTCGGGGCTTCCTATTAAAAATTGTATTTGTGTTGGTAGCAAACAGTTCACTGGGAAACTAGTAAAGGGAATAACACTTCCAGCAACTGTTATGACTTGGGGTGAGTTCACAATTTACTTTAAACAAGCTGCAGCTCGTGCTACCAATATAATTTCTGTTACTAGCACTCGCGCCAGCAAGGTGCTTTTACGGAGAGACTTTCCTGGTGCTCTCGTAAATTATAGTTATTTATAACTGTAGTCATTTTATGGCATCGACATTTTAGTAATTATCGTGGTAGAGGTACATCATGGGGGTTCTTAATAACAGTGACCAAGTCCAAAAATTGATCATGTTTAATAAGAGGAATTTAAAGGTTTAATAATCCTCACAAAAATATGAACTGTTTTATATGTAATTATTTATTTTAATGGTAAGTGTTCAATACTATTAGCATGTTAGCATTAGTTCTTTGTTAATCAGTATGTTATTTTTTCTTGTTTTCGTAGAAAATCAGACATGGTCACTTCTTTCACGAAAAATATTAAGTAGAATTATTAGGTTACGATGAGTATTTTTGGCAAGATTTGATAACACAATATTCCCTCCCGTGTAATCAAAGCAATTTTCAATGGAAAAGAAGTATCAGCATTTGGCTATTTCCATACATTCCCGTTTCTGTAATTCTTCGAAACATTAGTCACATCTGTTGATTGTATTTCTCTTCAAACCATCTGATTGTTCAATTAATTATTATTTTACCCGAATCGTTCGACTATACTACGTATTGAATTGCAATCAACGGTATGTTATGCAATGTGCGCACGTAATTGGAAAATAAATGTTTACTGCCTCAAACCGGCGTTTTTAACCCAGTGGTACACGCGCATACTTATTCCATATCTATTTAGTCTCCTGAACTCCCTACACCTCTTCTGATTTTCGTCTATTGTGTGTAGCCGTTATGAGCAAAGAAGATTTGGGAAATAAAAACGAATGTTTTTTAATGCCCTAAATACCTAAATATGTTTTCGATTATTCCACCAAATGCTTTCTTACCAATATTGAGCACTATTTCTGACCCGCGCCAACACGCTGGTCTCATAGGTGCTCCTGGAGTGATTCTAGCAATCTACAAAGAACCAATACACCAAATAACAAGTCGTAGAAGTTACTTGAAAACTTCCAGCTTTCTTAACCCTTGTACCATTCACATGCACATGTGTATACTGCCTTCATTTTTAATCTCACTGTTTTAAGTTTATAATTTTTTTTCAACTCCCAATTTTTTTATTAATAATAACAAGTCGTTATCGAATAGCTTTCAAGTGAAAATTGACTGTGTGTACTTGTGACGTGAAAACAATTGAACATATGAAACTATTGGTGCTACAAAATGGCACAGACTTTCCCGTATTAGTTTTCAATTTCCTTGGGTCTCGACTACCTATTCGGAATTGCCACATACTCATGACAGCTGCCGTTTATCGCCAACCAAAGTGCATTTTTTTGACATTTTCTTAATTTCTTCGGTTTACTCATAGTAGAATGGAAATATTATTTTAAGAATACTAAATAACAGTAAAACCTCGCTCTAAATAGCAATTTTCTTTGGAAAAACGCCTTTTTAAAAAAAATGACATTTGAGCGATACTATGAATTCGAAATTCTGAACTCTTTTTCACAGAAATGTTTTAAATTTTCGAAAAAATGCATTTGAAGTAATTTGAAGCACATATACTCAGAAATATAATCGTGTTTGCAAATGGGAATGTGCATATTACTGCCGTGAGAGATTTTTGAAAAAATTAAATTTGTGTAATTTTTTGAAAAACAAGAAAATTTAGTTGTCTCCCGGTAGCTCCTCTAGCGGCGGCTTGTGGTGATTCGTGCAGAAAGCGTGAAGTCTGGTATAGACCGTGTATGCGCGACTTTTTGACTTTTATACGTTCAGTTTGAGATATTGACGTTTCTGTACAGAAACAGTACGAGAATCTGCACCAAAACTGTACCGTGTACAGTTGGTAACAGTCTTGTTTGTACAGTCCATAATTTGTTCGAAAAACATTAATTTTAAGTGGAAAATTATTGCTAGTGAAAAATGTTACAAGATAATTGAATAATTCCAGTTAAATAAACAGAAACTGTGTACACCTAGACAAAACGGCCTTGGATTTAAAATTCAACAGCAGATTTAGTCACTCGGGAACGAGCCGCTAGGAAGGTTTCTAAGCAACAAAATGTGCTGGTGAATTTCAAATTCAAGGCCGTTTCGTGTAGGTGTACAAAGTCACATTTTATTTAACTGGAATTATTCAATTATCTTGTATTATGTTTTTCGTTAGTATTAATTTTCCAATTAAAATTAACGATTTTCAAGCAAATTATGGATTTTATAAACAAGACTGTTTCAACTGTATATCGGCTTATAAACTTCCGGGCCCTAATAATACCCACGGTATAAAATATACAGGTGTGCCAACTATCCTCCAAATTTGGGCCAAATTTTCTGAAACCAGTTTGAGGCTAGTTCCTCGCTTGTCCGTACGGTGCGTACGATCGGTTTGGGTCACGGTGTAAGATATACATCTTAAGATGACATCTTAAACTGTGGTTATTACACAGTTTTACAAAACATTTCCTACCGATTTTCGTAACTGTTCGCTCTAGACTTTACCAATTCCACCACGAAACGACAAATCACTGACTTGAAATTAGAAATCAGCTGGCTACAGAAGTGTCGAATGGATCACACTCAATCACGACCTTGCCCAAACGAGACTTACAGATCGCAGCGCTTATATGCGAGAACTGTGAGAACTAGCCTCACATAAGCTTCAGTTTTAGACTGGGAGTGAACACACCTATTATCCGTTCGCCCTAAGGAAAATCCTGATGTAAAGAAATACAGGTATGTTAGGATGATTCTCATTGATTTGCAGTATAAGCTTTGCTGTTGTCGGGATTCTGACGCTAAATGAAATAGTTCTCTGTATAAGAAAACACTCCAAAACAATGAAAATCATTCTAACACACGTGTATTTGTTTACTTCAGGTTTTTTTCTTAGGATGAACGGATAATACATATTGTGGCGTCATACTGGTGTAATCAGAACGCAGACGACAGTGGGTTTTAAGAACAGTAAGTTTATTCATAAACTAGGCCGTTGTCACAAATAACTAATTGCACTGCTTACAATTAACTACATAAATAGAACCCACTGTTAGGAGAGATATTTTACTGAACGGCTACCACACCGCAACATACGGCCAATATTCCCTGTGCGGAGCACCGCTGTACCAACAGGCCGACAACATGTCTCGCTAGTTACGACAACGAATTACCGGCCGCTTGCCCTCGTGCACCACTGGCACAAACACGCACAACCTGCCGCCGACGCTGCCAGGAACCAAGAAAATCGAGGCATTGTTCTCGTGACCTTATATAGACCCTTCGACGCTACCCGCCGCCCCCATTGCCTCCGCCCTACCGTCGTGCCCACACAGAACGTAAAGTCCCGATGGGTCATCGCCGCTTAGATACAGCCTTCGTTAATCGGAGAGAGGTGGCGCGGGGTCCCTTGTGACTCCACGTATCTTTGCTTAGCTGCGGTTGCCTAATGTAAGTCAGAAGCTTTACATTTCACATACCTTTCACCACATTCTTTAGCTTCTGTCTGAAAGATTTTCAAAATTTTATATGAAATAATTCATTTACATATATTTGTGAAACCAATACAAACATCTTAAATTTCGTACTTTTTGTAAGTTGTGTTGATTGAGTTTGAAGTATTTTCAATAAATTGTTTGTCTTTATGCGATACAATGTTAGAAAATACAACTTACAGAATTTTCTGATAACTTTGTCGTAGAAATGTTCAGAAAAATGTAAATGGAGTCACTACATAAAATGAAAGATAAATGATAATTTTGACCTTTTATTTGTTTCAATTCCACATTTGCATGCGTGTTTATAATTGTCCATTAAGTTAATACGACCTTATAAGTGATTGATTATTATTAAAATAAATAATTCTACACTTATTTCTAGCTAAATATAATTTTATAAAGAAATAACTTAAAGGGGTCAGAAAGGACCCCGCACCACTTATAACGTAACTCCGGCAACCGCCACCTCTCCTGGGTTAAACATCCGGCTATGCCCGCCGTCGGCCACGTGTTTGTGTTTTAGCGCGCCACGACGCTACAATATCTTACATCATGTAATACCGTTACACTTACACTAACATGCGTTACACTACCACACATATCAGGAGACCGGTCGGGAGCTCACAACTTGTCCCGGCTGGGGCGGTGCCCCGCTGGTGCGAGATACCTGATTGAGGGGAAAACCCCGCTAGTCGACGGTAGGTCGGCGCCAGATCTCGCCGTCCAGTGGGGAAAAGATCATCGCCACCTCCCGAGGAAAAAACACTCACTACACTTACGGGACTAATGACCTAAGTAGTTCACGCGCCCGGAAACATGAATCAATCAATCAATCAATACCCGCCGACCCCATTGCCTCCGCTCTACCGTCGCGTCCACACAGAACGGAGAGTCTCGGTGCGTCATCGCCCCTTAGATACAGCCTTTGTTAAACATCCGGCTATGCCCGCCGTCGGCCACGTGCTTATCCCTGTGTTTTAGCGCGCCACGACGCTACAATATCTTATACTACGATTTTCGTAACTTTGTCCCTGACAGGAATCAGCTGTTTCGCTGCCATCCACTATGGTGACGTTTAAGCTCCCAATTGGATGCAACCATGAACAGCTGATTTCTGTCAGGGACAAAATGCCGACCTGATAAATAATTGACTACAATAACCATTCTTGGCCAGATGTTGTATGGTATGGGAACAAGTATTTATGAAAAATGTTTATGTGTATAATTATATATCAGTGTTAATACCAGTGTACAAAACAAGTGTTGTATGTAATTGTGTGTAATCGGTAATATGAATGTATGTGCAGACACAACAAGTTCATGGAAAAATGTAATATATTTAGTAATGTAATAATTAATTGTACTGTAATTGTTATAATAGTGTTTTGTGTCTTCTTTCTTGTTTGCTATGTATAATTGGTATAATAAGAATAATGTATACTTTGCATATGTATAAATAATTATATATAATATATTATTATTATGTATGAGGGGAAAAATGTAGTGAGTTAATTAATGTAAGTATGAACAGGGATGATTGGGTATATAGGTTGGTTGTTGTTCAAAATAGACCGGATATGAACACAAATTTGACTGTTATACATGATGTACATACATGATGTAAGAGGGAGGAGACTTGCAAGGATGAGGTGTGAGGGTGGTGTGATGTAATATGGCGCGGCGGAAGGAATGTGTGTGGTAGAGGCTATAAGTGAGTAAAGAGGATGGCGGGTGGATTGTTGTGGAACCGAAAAATGCGGAAAATATGTGGTATATAATAACACAATCTTTATATATTGTATGTATCAGTCAAATTGTGAAATAATCTTGGTACGTAATGTGTATCTATATGGTTAATAATCCGTCTGTTTGTAGCCCTGATGAAGGCTGAATAAAGGCCGAAACGTTGGCAGATTGAAAAGTTTTTTATATCAATGACCTAATCTCAAGAATCATTCCATAATGTCAGGGACAAAGTTTCGAAAATCGCAGTATGCATCGCGTCACGCCGTTGCGTGCGCAGGCGCGGGAGCCGCAGCCGCAAGTCGCCCGCGCAGCCGCGCACGCCCAAAGTGCGCGCGGCGCGGCCGCTCAGCCACTTCCTGCGCGCGGGCTTCCACCCGCCGGAGCCAGGCACCGCGGCGCCGCGCTCGCTGCGCCCGCCGCGCCGCCACGGCGCGCGCCCGGGCCCGGGCCTCGACGCCGCCGACCTCGACGGCCCCGACCTCGACGGCGCCGACGCCGACTGGGACGAGGAGGCCGGCGCCGCCGCCGCCGCCGGAGGAGGGATGGCGGCGGCGGACGAGGAGGTCGGCGCGCCGCCCGTGTACGAGCCGTTCCCCGACGACTTGGGCGGCTTCGCGTTGCCCGAGCGCGGCGCCGACGCCGGCGACGGCGACGGACGCTTTCCGGTAAGAATGCGACGTTGATGTTTACCGGGAGAGATGGCTCAGTGCATCGACTGATGTCACTGCGGTCCCTCTGACCGGGAGGTCCTAGGTCTCCACTCCCCACGGCGGCGGCAGGATTTTCGACTCTAGCCAAACAGCTAGGTCGAGTACTATCGTTGTCTGGAGGAGAATTCTAGCGGCAGGCTGCTCTGATCGGTAGATAGGTAGATTTTCGTGTTTTTTTTTCGATCAACACCCAATCAACACCAACTCCGATCAACGCCAACAGCGAATACCGGAACAGTACCCTAACAAACGGGACACGGACCGTGCGCGATCTTTCCTTTCTCTTTCTTGCCCTATCCTTACCCCTTACACATACACACACTAACATGCACTACACTTCCACTTATCCCGGAAGACCAGTCGGGAGCTTAGAGCTTGTCCCGACTGGGGCGGTGCCCCGCTGGTGGGAGATACCTGGTTGAGGGGAAAACCCCACTAGTCGACGGTAGGTGGGCTTCGGATCTCACTATCCAGCGGGGAAAAGATCACCGCCATCTCCCGAGGTAAAACACTTACTACACTTACAAAATTAATGACCTCTGTAGTTGACGCGCCCGGAATCACGAACAATCAATCAATCAATCAATCGATGTTTACGAAACATCGATTTAACGTCGATTTTTTTTAGGGGATGAATTTTTAACATTGATGTTTTGTGTTCTATGTTGTTTCTTTTGTATATTTTACTTTTAAGTGAAAAAAAACCATCATAAAATAAACTTGTAATAATTTTGAGATATCCATAAGTTGGGCACTATTCAGATGAAAGTAATCAAGGATGAAAAATAATTAACATCGAGGCTTCATGCAGTGTATGCAATTTTTGAATTATCGAATCTGGCAATAAGACTTCATGAATTAGCCTGATCATTTATTGATTTTATTTTGTGAGTTAATATCAATTAAAATTTAATACACACGACGACCGTCAAATTTCATGCGCTTGAGAATATTAATGGTAACTAAAAGTTATGTTTAAGGTTTTAAAAACATCGTTGTTTAAAAACATCGATTGTTTTCTGGCGATAGTTTATTAACATCGATATTATAATTTTGAATAGCGACCGTATCCCAAACCAAATATATTACTTCAGACCATATGGCAAAAGGGATGTCGGCCGCCCAAGATTAAAATGGCATGCTGAAGACGGAACAGGAGACTCTCCTAATCCCTGAAGAGAAAATGATGACCATAATTTTGAATATCGATGTTTCGTTTGCAATGTCGCAGCCGCAGTTTCCGGACACGGTCCCTCGCACCGCGCGCGACAAGCTGCGCGCGCTGTCGCGCCGCGACAACCTCCTGCGCGCCACCGTGCCGGCGCTGGCCCTGGCCAGCCGGCCCCGCCCCCGGCGTCGCGCCGCGCCCGCGCTCCGCCGCCCCGGGCCCCGGCGAGCTGCTCGGGCGCAGCGTCGCCGCCCGCCCCATCAGCGTGCCCAAGAAGGCCGCCGCCGCCTCCGCCAACGCCGACCCGTCCGCCCCCGTCCCCTACCCGCCCATCCCCAGCTTCCTCCTGGGCGGCCGCAACCGCCGAGGACGGCCCGGATCCCGCGGCTCCAACAAGTACCGCTCCGTGCCCGTCCTCAAGGGCAACCTCTTCCTCACCATGCCCAGCATCCGGGAGGAGTCGGAGAGCATCTGCAGCGAGGACGTGCGCACCGACGACGAAGTAGAAGACTTGGAGATGTGCGTGGGGGACGAAATTAAAAAGATCGCCGTGTACCCCGTTAGCCAGGAGAGATCTTTGAGAGAAGTCAACAAGTCGGATAAAAAGTACTGGCTCATGCTTCAGAACATGATGTCCGAGTCCAAACTCGACAAAGAGGAGGAACCTGTTCAGAAGAAGGAAGAAGATAACAAAAGAGTAGAGAGCCCAAAAACCCAAATAGCAAAAGAGGATGAAAAGAGTCAAAAGAGCGATAAAAGAAGTAATAAAGGCGATAATAAAAGAAAGCAAGAGAAACAAGATCGTAATTCCTCAGAAGAAAACCGCAGTAAGTCTGAAAACAAGCAAGAAAGGCTCACGAAAGCAGAACTTGAAGCTCTGGAGAAAGAGGCTATTCAAAAAGAGATTGACCAGATTATAGAGGAATCTATGACAACCCCGACAGACCCCATCACAGAGGATGAAAAGGTGACGGAAGAATCTGACAGTAAACGGGAGGCCGATAGAGCAAAACCTAAGCGACCCAAAGAGGTCGTCAAGAAGGCGCCCAAATCCCGAGAAAAGTCCGGCGAAGACCTACAGGGCAAGCGAGGCGTGTCCACCCCGGAAGAGCGGCGCCATCGGAAGCCGAAGGACGTCAAGGGCGTGGCGCGGGAGGAGCGGGCGGGCGCGGGCAAGCACCGCAAGGAGGGCGGGGGCGGGGAAGGGCGTGCCAAGACGGCGTCGTCCAGCGCCGGTGGGGGCGGGGGGCGGGCGCGGGGCGGCGCGCGCCAGCCTGAAGAAGCTGCGGCGCGGGCTGCGGCGCGACAGCAAGGCGGCGGCCGAGTGCCAGGCGGCCGAGCGCGTCATGGCGCGCTGGGTGCAGTGCAACGAGGCCGTGCGCCTGCGCGAGATGACGCAGGGCCGCGCCGAGGGCGGCTCGGGCCGGCGGCGCCGCCCCGGCTCGCGAAAGCACTCCGCCTCGCACGCCGCGGCCGGTGAGGCAACGCGCCATGCGCGCTTCGTTGTACCATACTGCGATGTTCGTAACTTTGTCCCTGACAGAAATCAGCTGTTCACGGTTTCATCCAATAGGGAGCTTGACCGTCACCATAGTGGCATCACTGTAGCGAAATATAAGCTCCCGATTGGATGGCAGCGAAACAGCTGATTCCTGTCAGAGACAAAGTTACGAAAATCGCAGTATATAGTGCATGCTGTTCCAACTCAGCTGCCCGCAGGCGGGTACGCGGGGGCCCACGAGCCACCCAGCGCACTGGCGGAGACTGGCGGGCACACTGCTGCCAACATTTGCTGCCGTACCTGGCGAAATATAAGCCCTCGGGGCGCGAGTTGGCCTTGGCCATTGTAGACAATTCGTCGCTGATAGCCGAAACAGGGAGCGGTTAGGTGGAGGCTCAAACTCAGAAAGAAATCTCGGAAGTTAAACAAGAAACGTTATATTCGATTCAATTCAACAGTATTTTATGAAATTAATTTTAGACATTTTTTCTTAACAAGTGAAGCAATGTCTGGTGTCAGTCCATCGGCTGTTGCCATACGTACAACGCACTTCAATTGTCTTGTCCTGAAGTTTGGTTCTTCTTTGACTTTTATTATTTTCATTGCAGAGAAAAGCTGCCAACAATATGTTGACGCAAACATAGATATAATCTTGGCTGTATTTTATCAAACTTGGGGAAGACTTCCACATGTAAATTCTAATATTATCGCAACAAATTAAGGGTTTTAAAATATCTGTTCTTTCGAAGGTATCCGGTGAGACAGAGAAAAGAGTTGTTGCTTCCTCTACCAGCCATCGCACTACTCACATTGCTCCACGAAAAGAAAAGCGAACGTGATAAGAGATCTTCCCCCCTCCACAACCTCCTCTTGGGCTAGCAACGATTGCCCGCGGGCGCCCGTACCTGCGAGAGCCCGAGTTGGAATAGTCTGTATTGGGTGATTTTTCTAACTCTGCCTCTCAAGCCCCTATGGCCACGATGGATTTCGCGTCTTCTTCAGTGCCGCTAGAAGTCGCATCATCGCAAGCCCTGCTTGATACAGTCGCGATCATGCGATATCTAGCGGCACGACTGAGAAGGACGCGAAATACCGTGACATATTCCATAGTGAAGACGGGCCTTGAGAGGCAGAGTTAGAAAAATCGCAGTATACTTCGATTTATATACAGTTGCACTTCAAGGTCACGAGCTGGTAGGAGAGGGGAACACTTCCATCCAATCGGGAGCTTCGTTGGGACTCAAATTTTTGGTATTGGAGCTTCCGATTGGATAACAATGCTCTTCTCTCCTTCCAGCTCGTGACCTTGAAGTGCAATTCTGTTTAAATCGATGTATAGTGTTTCCGGGCGCCTCTAGGGACGTTTGATTCCTGTAAAAGAATCTATTCCAGAAACAAAAAGTTGGAATCAATTCTGGGATCGAATCTAAAAAAAAGGAATCGATTCCCTAAGGAATATATTCACGTGCATTCACATTCAACAAAATATAATAGAGTGTAATAATCAGCAATAGTGTGAACTAATCAACAAAATTATAACGGATTCAAGAAAATATAACTTCACACCAAGCCATTTAGACAGAAAATGAGTGGCTAACAAATTGCGATGCTAAAAAAGGAATTTGAATCAAGCGGTTTGATTTGAACAAAGCGGAAGGTGGGGGCATGCTGGGATGTATAATTCAACCACGATAAGGGCTTCTATAAAATTAATTATACAAGTAATAACTATACGTTTCCAGCCTTTTTAGAATAGATTCCAGTAAGAATTCGAAGGAAAGGAATCGAATACCGATTCTACAGGAATCGAAAAAAATAGATTCCGGAATCGAATCGTCAGACTAAGAACGTCCCTAGGCGCGTCACCTACTATAGCCGTTAGTTCCATAATTGGATTGGTGAATGTTTGAAAAGATAGCTATATTGTTGTTTTTTTCAACAAACCGGAATTCACTGGCTAACCCACAACACAATATAGATTATTCAGTTTCTGGTTATGAGTAGTATTTAATAGAATTATTCCACAGTAGAATTACGTCTAAGAGAGTTCCAAAGTACACTAAATATTGAAAATAACTGAGAGATATGTTAATGTCAAAGATAGTAAGTTACAGTACTTACACAGTTTATTGGACATTGACATAGCGATCGATGTATACCGCCTCCTAAGATAGATAAATCACAGTTTATGATTGGCCAGCAGGAAGTAGCGGTAAGAAAAATCGGAAAGAAAACGCGGCAAACTTTTTGAGATACATCGCCCTGATTGGAGCATTTTGTTTGGGTAGTTAAACCCCATTGTTTTAATTTCACGAGTGGAATAGTCATCACAAATACTTTGCACATTCGAGGGTTCGCACAAGTAATTTTACAAAAAAAATTATCAATTCCAAAATCACCTGATGACCATTCCTCTGCGCTTCCTTCGGGCAGAGTCGGAGGAGAAGATGGAGAAGAAGAAGGCGATGAGCGAGCAGTGGCAGTCCGCGAAGTCCGCGGTTCGGCGCGGGGAGATGCAGTTGCTGGCGCGCGCGGAGAAGCTGGCCTAGGCCACGCCCCCTCTCACCACTAGCGCACGGACTATTTATTTTAGTAGACGCACTCTTGTACTTTGGATTAGTTACTATTTAAGGGAGAAATAAATTTATATGGTTTCCTTATACACGATTTCGTAATTGTTTTGCCATACTTCGTTCGGAATGTTTGGGTTCGGTTTGTCGAAAAAAATTAATTGTACGAATGAAATTGGAGCGAAACCCGCGCGCAGAGAAACTGACCTAGGCCACGCCCTCTCTAATAGTCTAGTATCGGTTATCGATCGTTCTCGATAACGGTCGTGCCGTTCCGAGAGCATTCTCGGACATTGCGTTCTTGGCACACCGGGCTCGTCACTGTGAACGATTGGAACTAGATGTCTTTTTGTCCAACTCTATTAAATATATTATCGTATGAGATTACTAGTGGAATGTGGTGTTTGCCGACTCTGAAAACTTTTAAAAGTATTTTCATGTGTAGGAACATTTCTTTCATGCCTAGCTTTGTTGAAATATGTTCTTACAGTATCTGGCATTGTGCCTTGCCAGTGAATCCTAGTTGCTGTTAATGTTATACACCCGTTCAAAAATTCCCATCACCAAATGATCTTGCATGTTACCTCCATACGGGATATGAACTGGTAATATTGCAAGATCAAAATTATAATCGCCGTAAAAATTACTTGCATGTATGAATTATGCGAAAAGAATTTAGTAAGGCTATATTTTTTCGTTTCTAATACGAACATAATGATCACCTGCCAAGTTGTGGTTATGCTTTATTCTCTAACGCTAATAAATTATCATTCTCAATTAGTTCGGAAAATTCTGACGCAAAATCTTATAGAACTACATTTCATTCCCCTGAGTTACTTAACACTTGCAAATTTTTGTTCCCTAATTCAATATTTTAAAACTCCCCAAAACTCAGTCTAATTGTGTTCTGAAAGCGAATACATAACACCGTCCGTATAAGCATTAAAATGTTACTATTTTGTATGTTAATGTGAATAAGTTGTAAGTCACATTAAATTGAAAATCGAACTTTGTATCCTTTAGAAATGTAGTTGTATAGATTTACTAACAGCTCTTGTTTCCTGTATTCACTTAATGTTCTTCAAATTTATTTTTCCAAGGTTATTTGCAAATTCATTATAAAATACACATGAAATACTAAACTCTTACGACTTCACAACATATCTTCCGGACGATATTTATTTTTGGTAATGCTAGTTTCTCAAAATTAGTTTGCCATCCTCATGGAAAAAAATATGGTGTCGTGGACTGAAAATAACCCCGTGATAATGGAGTTTAGTCGACCCCAACCTGCTTCGATCTATTTAGGTGGCGTTGGTTTAATTCCCAGTATATTTCGCTGAGATCGCAGCCCCAAAACACGAAAAACACGTTTTTGGACATTTCTTTGAATGGCCTTTTCCGAAAACAAATGATCAGTTCTCCATCAGGAGACCGAGACGCAAAGAATGACATCTCGTATGTCCTCGATTGGTGTCCGGGAAGTGGTTTAACCATGAGTGACGGAAACGTACTCACGCCCTTGCGCAACTCGCAGTTGATCAAAAATGTATAGGGATAAAATGGCAGTTATTTTGAAATCACAGACACTTCAATTTATTATTTTATTATTATTATTTATTATTATTATTATTATTATTATTGTTGTTGTTGTCATTGATTCCATAATAATGTATACTAGGTTTAAATTCACGTGGCGATAGCATTGCATTATAACAGAAAAAATTGTTTAGGGTATGTGTGCTGCTTCTTGTATTATTTTCGTGTTTAATATCTTTCTTTCTCCAAATTTCACTTCTACAAATCGTCGTTTTAGTACTGAAAGAAATCTAAATATACAACTCCGGCAATCTGCAAGTCAGATATGAAATTAGTTCAGACGGTCTTTTTAATATCTCACGTAGCTCATTAGGAATTTTAAACACTCCTTGCTGAATCACAAACAGTGACATCTGAAATGATTTAAATGTAATTAACAGAATTCCATTAGTACATGACTGTGTTTGAACAATTAATTTGCGTGATATTAAATTGGATATGCTAATTGAATACGCTAGATACTTCTTCATTAATGCAAAGTATTGCCTAAAATTTGAATTGCATATACGATATAACGCTGGGAGCTTAGTAGACTATCTAAAATAATGTTCCTACTCTGTACAATAGCAATAAATTTTGGATGTGTGTTTTTAATTAGGCTTGTTATAATTCTACTTATTTAATCCACTCAGAATTAAAATAAGAATGACATACAAACGATGAGGTGGAAGACTAAACGAAAAAGGTTTGAAAATTGAAGTTCGCATAAATACTTTGTAACTAGTAGTTCAGCAGCAAAAATGCTGCTGAACAAAACCGTAAACAATTGTTTGCCAAAAAGTAGCATGCGCATTGTTTAAGAACAACAAATAAAATACTCCCACAAAATACTGCAATTAATAAAATATTTTAACATAAACAGTTCTTCACGAATACAGCAATAGCATAGAAATAATATTTATACAATACTAAGATCTTTGCCTTTGGAGAATACAGAAAGTATTAGAAAATCCCGGCAGACGTTGTTCTGCCCATCATCTCCCTCTTTCCCTTTCTCACTGTCTCTCCCTCCCTTACCCTGTCCCTGTCTGTCTCTGTCCCTCTCATTCACATTTAATTGCAGATTTTGCACATCTCTGAGCAGGTGAGGTAATATCAGGAAGCGACGGACCAGCAAAAATGTAATAGAATGTCCAAGAAGGTTTCGTCCTGTAGATTACGGTGTGAGAAACGTTTTTTTGAGGCCTCCGGCCTCAATTAAATCAATATATTTATCTCTATATTAAATCAATTAATCAACCAGTTAATCAATTAAATTTTAGTTTTTAATGCCTTAGAACTCCTCGTTTAGGAGTCATTTAACGATATAGATTCAAAATGCTGTTGAGTGTGTTGCAGTTTGCATTTGACGTGAATATTTAGTTTTGTTCTACAGCGCTGCTACAGCGCTATGTAGTTAATTTACAACAGAATTAACAACACATAAACCTTCTGGGTGAAAAATCACGTAGAAGTGCCAACTTTCATAGAGATCGGTCTAACGGTGTCGGAGTTTTGCTCTTATATACCAACATCCAGTTTATGAAGTGCATGAGTGAATAGCAAATAATGGCAAACTGCCTCGTTGTTTTGGATACTTTCTGTCGCATGACGTCAGTTGTACGTTTGCAGCAACTCCCTGAGTGACATCATTCACTTGGTATCTCAACATGGGAATAGGCGGAACAATGTAAGGGATATAGTTCACGGGATTGGTCAGTAAAAAATGAAACAATTTGCCAACGCGTCGCAGTTTTATAATTTCTTCATCAGGGCTTACTAATATGGAATTATAAAATGAAGGAAGGATGAAGGAATTTTAAATTTCGAAACGTTGGCAAACCAATTGTTTCATTGTTTATACTGACCAATCCCGTGAACTATATCCCTTATTTTATCAATGGTCGTGATTTCTACAAGGCGGAATAACATTATCCATTATTGTCAATTTCAGAAATAGAAATGTTCGAAACTTTTATGGTTTGGGGATTTTTCCGAGTTTTTTAATATCAAATATAACCACAGACACCTCTCACATTGAAGGAGGCTTCATAATTTTCTATCAATTTCTGCGCGCATTGAAAATTAGTAATAAAGACGAATAGAAAAATTTCCAAGTAGCTAGTTAATATTAGGCACATTTGAATATTTTGTCCTCAAGCTTTTTTAAGAAAACTTCACAAATTTGTGAAAAATTTAATGTGTAGTTGCAGGTTTGTCAATGAGTGTTGCCTAATATATTAACGTTTGTTAATATTTTTTTACGGTTTATGAAAGAAAAATTATAAAACCAATTAAAACGCGAAATAAGCAATCACAAAGTTGTTTTTAGGAAAATGTAAGCAATTGTTATATGAATGCAAAATTTATTACTTACTTTGGGGGTTTTCTTTTCAATACAATGTGAGTACATCCATTTTAATTTTTTTCTTGTTTTCATATTACATTTAAATTAATGAGCCTGCTCGATAGTATAAAAGTAGAAATTATTGAAATGGTTTATAGTACATTAAAGAAACATTGCATTGTATTTAGCATTTTCTTCGCGCCAGTGTAGTGATCACCCTCGCCAAAGTTTATTCATTCTTGAGTTTCTCGTAGGTCGTAATAACACGTATTTAATCTGTTACATTGTTCAATAAATATTAACTATATACACACTTGAATTCAAATTGATAATCTCGATTATTAGAACTCTTTACAATCATTATTACGATAACGTTTTCTATTGCGTCTTCTTATCGCTGAGGTATGTAAGGTAAGTTCAAAATCGTGCCATGATGGCGTTCTTTGTGCCACTGAAAGGAACGACTGAATAAGTACTTTAGTATTCTTTTCAGCGGCTCGAGAACTTTTTCGACGTAGTGAATCATAATATGTAACTCCAAGAAACCCGATATCCCAGGTAATCTAATATTACCGACGCATGCGCACTTGTGGACCCCGAGGTGCAGGATTCTTGGTGGGCGATCCCTGAGACGGATTCTTGATGGGCGATCCCTGAGGTGAATTCTTGGTGGGCGATCCCTGAGGTGAATTCTTGGTGGGCAATCCCTGAGACGGATTCTTGGTGGGCGACCCCTGAGGCGTGCCTGGTTTGGGCGTTTGTTGGTTTCCGCCTATACTTCTGCTTGGGTACCTAGCATACCCAATATCGGTGGGTACCTTCTGGTTGAGTGCCTTAAGGATCGGGGTCCTAGGAAAGTTTGTGGCTGGTCCAGAGTTGTTAGGCTGGACCTTCCCGCCTTTTGCCGAAGGGTTGGTACTAGGGGGTCTTTTGACAGATAGAGGGGGCGACTTCGGCGGCGAATTTGGCTTAGCTGTGTTCATGTTGGTCGACTTGTTTGGAGTATTCGACTTCGATGGACTGTTTGCGGATTTGGGACGAGTATTCGACTTCCATTGATTGGATGATGTCCCTTTCTTACCTGGTGTAGATAAAGCTTTCGGTATTTTTGATAACACGAAAGAACCCGTCCCTTTGACCTCAGACGGTTTTAAATTGTTACTTGAGCCTATCTCCGAGACTTCCATCAAAGTGGACAAAATAGTAGTTTGTGAAGGCGACCGAATCGCAGCTGGCGGGACGCAACTCCATGCTTGGAGCTTCTTCTTCAGTATTTCTGTTGAGCTCTGTTCGTGCATTGTCACTAATGGAGAACAAGCTTGTTTCGCTCCATTACTCAATTCGTCTAATGATTTATTACCTTTATTACTATTTTCTCTGGCGCTGTCTGGTGAGTTTTCAGAAAGGAGAGACGTTATTTTCTTCCTTTTCGTGTTGGTAATCAAATTTAATGTTTTTTCAGAAGCATTCTGTTTTAATTTATCTATGGTAGCCAAACAGGTAGTAATCATCGCATTGTTTTTCGTAATAGTTGCTGAAAAGTACCGAGCGTTAGGTAAGAGAGACGACATAACGAGTCGGTTCTTAGACACGTTAATAAGCCCCATTTTCTCCCATCGCTCGGCGTCAACGAGCGACGAATACGGGGAAAGCAAGCGCCGAATGTCGCCGCGCGCAGTCGCATGGAAAGACGCATCCGACAAGGAACGCGCCGTGTAGTAATTACGTCTGGTGTTGGACAACAGAGCCACTTGCATGTTCTGAGGGTCGGACACCGCCG